>CABHPQ010162860.1:0-10646 GCA_902168405.1 Peromyscus aztecus | reverse complement strand
GAGATCCAGGACAGGTGCCAAAATTACACAGAGAAACCCTGTCTCGAGAAACAACCCCCCTCAAAGAAAAGGAAAACAAACAAACAAATATAAATCTTAAGTATGTATAAATAAAATATAATAAATACATTTTAAAACACCTGCCTCATTTGAATCTACCAGGCTGAGCTGAATCCCCAGGGGAGTCCTTGCCCTGGAGGAGATGGGAATGGGGGGCTGGCTGAGGGGAAGGCATGAGGGGTGCTGGAGGAGGGAGGACAGGGGAATCCATGGCTGATATGTAAAATTAATTTAAATTATAAAATAAGTTAAAAAAAAACACATAAAAATGGTGACAAGAAAAACAGCTATTTGTTGATATGGCCAGATATTGGGTTTATTGGTAGTCAACTATCTATTTTTCCATATTTAATATATATATATATTGATTTCATAATCATAAAAATAGATTTTATCTTAATTATCAAACCTTACAGAAACCTACTAATTTACAATACAACTAAAAATATAAGTTACATATCAGGCTTCCTGGTATTTCTGGCTCCTACAATCTCTTTGTGCCCTCTACTGAAATGTTCCCTGAGCCATCGATACAGGAGCTGTGATGGAGATGTATCCATTGGCCCCAGGTTCCCCATGATAGGCTGATTTCCACATCATGTGAATTGTGACTTTCTGTGGTAGTTTCTGTTTGTTATAAAGAGAGGCTACTTTGGTGAGGGGTGATACCTACCCTGATCTGTTGGTATAAGGATAAGATTTAAAATAAAGCATTATGTTGGATTAGTAGAAATCATGTGCCATTACTATAAAAGGCAAAACTACTGTAGGTCTTCCTTAAGAAAAGGATTTGGGCTTACTGCCTTACTCAAAACTTGTTAGGCATGTTTGCTTTTTATCATTCATAAGAACAGAGGAAGATGGAGGATGGTTTCCAGGGAAGCAGGAAGTTCTGTGCTCTTTATAGAA
Source organism: Peromyscus aztecus (assembly GCA_902168405.1). NCBI lineage: Eukaryota > Metazoa > Chordata > Mammalia > Rodentia > Cricetidae > Peromyscus > Peromyscus aztecus. The sequence continues at coordinate 9,677 of CABHPQ010162860.1, read as the reverse complement.
TCTACTGGAGTACTGAAGTCATGGCAAGCATAGAGCATAAACACTTTCACTCTTTAAAACTTATTTAGAACATTCTTCTTGATACAATACTTTATTATGAGTGAAATCAAGTAAAGTGTTGAGTCAAAACAGACTGTTATTAAACTAATATTGGCTCATTTACCATGGCAGTTTCGAAATTTGGTTTTCAATATATTGTCAGAATAGGTAAAGAGATTGCATAGTAACCCCATATTGCCTCATTCATATGTTGATATATTCTACTCAATTTCAGATTTCTATTAAAGGAAAAATCCAAAGTTATTAAATAGAAATTGCTCATATTATCACACAAACTATTCCCTTACCAACAATAACTTTTCCTGTAAACTTTCTTTATTCTTTTCCATAACTTAAATCTACCTTGGATCAAAATATATAATTTCCAAATAATATTGAAAACTCTATCTAATTTTTATCATATGTTCAGCTTGTATTATGCAACTAATATTTGATTTCATGCCACCTTAAAAAATTAAAAGTCATGAATTTAACTAAGATCACATCATCTCTCTATTTCCTTCCCTCAACAAAATGCAGTGCACTGCATAATTTCACATGATTAAGAATTAACAATTACCACCAATTGTTCATAATAAATACATTCTTTGAAAATTGAATTTCCCTTTCTTAATTAATATACTTGCTGCTACTAACTGTATTAAAATCTAGGACTTTTTTTTCAGAGAAAACTGTGTTAATACTAAATTATGAACTCACATTTTATTTTTTATTTTTTTTATTTTTATTTTTTTGGTTTTTCGAGACAGGGTTTCTCTGTGTAGCTTTGCGCTTTGGAGACCAGGCTGGCCTCGAACTCACAGAGATCTGCCTGCCTCTGCCTCCCGGGTGCTGGGATTAAAGGCATGCGCCACCACCGCCCGGCTGAACTCACATTTTAAATAAGACTATTGTCACTTGGTGGAAAAGACAAGTGAATGGATGGGAAACTTGAAAAAATAGTGCAGACACTATTACTAGCAGTGGGAAAACCTATTCTGTCACTCTAAGCATTCTTTTATTTAACTAATAGGCATAAAATATTATTATGGAAATCAACCATAAACAAAATAACATGATTGGCTATTTCCTTTGAGGTGCATTTTAATTTAAGAAAAAATGCTTGAGAACAAATGTTTTGGAAATTTTTACTTCAAAACTTTCTAAAAACCAAAGTGCAGGGACTGGAGAGATGTATCACTAGTTATGATCACTGGCTGCTCTTGCAGAGGACTGGGACTCACTTCCCAGCACCCACATGGTGGCTCATTATCATCTAATTCCAGGAGATCCAATGCCCTCTTCTGAACTCGGTGGGCATTAGGTATGCATGGATGACACATACACACATTCAGACGAAGCACTCATATAATAAAAATTAAATAAATCCAAGACAGTTTTTAAAAAACGAAATCAATGTACAGGAAAATGAAGTGTTATTTATACATTTTCCCTTTAAATGTGTTCATTGAGGCCAAAGAGTTTCCCCACACACCCCTCTCATAGCCCCTCTGTTACCTTTCTTCAAGTACAAAGCGCCTATAATATTTTCCCAAAACCATGAAGTCTCTTCAAAATGTCAATTCCAGCCAAACATTTAACATCCTAGAGAAGCTTCGTTCAATTTCTTTATTGCTCATGTCTTTCTCTCCTGATGATGCTATTTGCCTCCAAAGAATTCTGGCCTAACTGCTTCTAAAGCACATATTTACTGAAAACATCTGTAAAGTGGATATTTAAGAAAAGAATCCGTCACCTCCATAAGCACCTAGTGCCTTCTCTTCAGTGTGTGACCCTGACATTTCAGTAATTGCTTCAACCTTCATGAAGCTGGGCTTTGTGCCTCTGCTAGATGAAACACTTCCTGGGCTCCTTCTTTTAGTTCTGCACTTTGATTACTGCACCACTGGACTCTTGTCTGCCCTGGCCAGGGCTGCTTTTAGACTGTCAACACATCTGAATCAAGTACTTTTTCCCTGTGAAAACGGAGTGCCCATGGTGAAAAGTGGATTCATTATTACTTGTCTTCTTTTCTGACTCATTTTGGGTGAATTAAATGTATTTGTGAAGGTGATTTATTTTTTTACTAATTATTTTTCCTTTTAAAAATTTTTTTACGGAACCTGATGGGCATTTTTTAACAACTGCAAAATGATTCAAATTATATGCTTATAATACGAATAGCTGATGCTAATATCTCATGTATACTGTTTGTTGACTGTTAATATTGTTTCAAATTGAGATAAAACAATGTAGAGTTAAGAATATTTGTGGAGAAATAAGCCAAAGTAAGAGCTTACCTTGTTATCTTTTTTTTTTTTTTTCAAGGAGGTATAAATTTTCTCCATGCTTAAGTGTTACCTGTGTATGTAAAATGTGCTGAGGGAGTGCAGTGAAGTCTTGTATATTGGGTGTTTCAAAGTGGTTGCTTTGGTGAATGTTTCTGCCCCTCCAAAATTTGCATTAAAACTTAGTCACCAGTTTGTAGAGATGGCCCAGTAAACTGCCTGTACACAAACATGAAGACTCGGGGCCCCAGCACCCACAAAGAAGGGCAGGTATGGGGCTTGTCTGTCAGGCCAGCAGAGAGAAGGCAGAAACAAGCTGAACTCTAGTTCACTGGCCAGTTCATCTAGCCAGTTAGTGAGTGTTGAATTCAGGAAGAGAGCTTGCCTCAAAAAAAGATTAAAGGGGAGAACAGGTGAGAAAGACATGTCATGTCAACCTCTGACCTACATACACACACACACACACACACACACACACACACACACACACACACACACACACAGACATCCCACAAAAACAAACAAAACAAAAAACTTAACCACTAATGTAAAGTGAGCTGTAGCTGATTAGGCCATGTGAACTCCTCATCCAGGAATGTTCCAGATCCTCATAAGAGTCCTAAGCAAGAATTATGTCATCCCTTCTTGAATGTGAGGAGGCAAGTGAGGCGATGGTGCTTGTGAACCAGAAACTGGGCTTTCACCACAAATATCTGCTGATAACTTGACTCCGACTTGCAGCCTCTAGAGCTGTGAAAAAGAAATTGCTGGTTTTCTCAGCTGTGTAGTTTGTGAGATTTTGTTATAGTAGCCTGAACAGACTATGAATAAAGGTCCTCACTGGAACCACAAACTGCTACTTTTTCTAGGGAGATGCAGAGCAACCTTCCAATAAGTTTGACAGTAATGAAGGATGATATCAATGTTAAGCATCTATGAATGGTGTGATTTCAAAGTCTCATTCATCAGTGATGACTGGTTTCTAAGTTTTAAAACTTTGAAAGTCATTAAAACATTTTATTCATACTTTGTCTTGATTAGGAAATTCCCTAGAAGGCAGCCAACAGTTATAGACAATACTGTGACTGATAATCTTTGTATATACTCTCACACTTTTTGTTTAAAATGTATTTTCTTTTTACTGGTCAAAGATATGCACATAATTATGTGTGCAGTGTGACATGTTAGTATACATGTATGATGACTAATAATCATATTGAGATTACTGACAATATCACCTCAGATACCATTGAAATTTTTATGTTCTCCTCTGAGCCCATTTTCTCCTTGATGAGAGGTAACCAGTGTGGAAATTCAGTTATTTTGTTCCCAAGCTTTTCACTGTGGTTTAACCCATATACTTTAAAATCTCCACACCGTGGTTTATTTTTTCATTATTTCAAACTTTCTAGAAGTAGAATTATGAACATATCCTGTCACTTGCTTTTTCACTTTGTGTTCTGTTCCTGACTTTCATCCACACCATTGGAAAAGTCACTACCTAATTCGTTCCTTTGTGAGAATCAGAAAGAGCAGCCCTCTGTCCTGACGTAACCCCAGGTGAGAAAACAGCATTTTGTCCTCATACTTCCTTAAATCCGGTGTACAACCAGCTCAGTATTCTGCTGTGCCCTAGGGAAGGACAACACTACAAAACAGAGGCAACAGGTGAAAAATTCACTCTATGGATTTTTAGTTCTGCAATCTAGGCCACAGTGAATAGGAAGTATTGACGTTACAAGCAATTGTGGTGATACTTTATTTGTGCACCCCAACAAAGCTTGTCTGGGGATCAGAGGAAAAAGCCAGCCACTATATTAAATATAGAGGTCAGGCAGTGGTAGGTAGCACATGCTTTTAATCCTAGCATTTGGGAGGCAGAGATTCATCCAGATCTCTGTGAGTTCAAGGCCACCTGGGCCACACCTGATGTGGTGGCACACGTCTTTAATCCCAGTACTAGTTAACCATAGAGGTCTGGAGGTCTGGACAGACAGACAAGAAGTGGTAGAGCTTGGATGAAAAAGGAAGTGATGTACCTGGGTGGAGAGGAAGCAAGATGGCAGGGCACAGAAAGGTGTATAGGCGTGAGTATACAGGAAGTAGCTCTCTCTGGGGGCTGAGTGTTGGTGAGGTGAGGGTGGCTGTGGCTTGTCCTATTCCTCTGATCTTTCAGTTTTCATCCCAATATCTGGCTCCAGGTTTTTTATTAATAAGACCATTTACAAGCAATAGCTTTGAGAAAGGAAGATGGGGCTTGGCAAAGATCTGCCCAAAACTCTACTTTAATTCCAATTGTATATCACACCAGTTGATGAACTGTAGGGTGGGGTTAGAAAGAACTTAAATGTAGCTTAATGACTCAGTTTATTTGCCAAGTTTCTGTGCTAACGCACGAATCAAGATACTGTTTTGTATTTCTAGGCAAACAGGGCTTGAAGTGGCCTCTGAGAATTCCCTCATCCTCTGACTGCTCCTGGGAATAGCCTACTTTCATATACTACACTATACTTTCTCACCCAGAGTACACAGATACAGAAACTTAGGCAGGGCTGCTCGGGGTCCTTACAGTAGGAACAAAGAAACGGGGTAGCAGAAGAGTACATCCAAACATGCCTGGATCCTTTCAGAATCTATTTTGTTCAGTGAGCTTTACGTGGTATCACTGAGAGTAGAAACTGAAGTAGACTATGAGATTTTTACAGCACAGTCTACTTCTGAATCTCACGAATTTAAACAGGCTTAAGTAAATGGTCAAAGACAGTAATTCTGAAATAGTGTAAGCACCCTTGATCTACTGGAGAGAGCATTCTTACCAAAGATTAAAATTAAATGTGATGTATAACAATAAAGATCTATTTTCTTCTCTGAGTTAGTGAGCTAAGGCTACTATATCGTCTGTCACTTGTGGTGACAATTTAAATTCCTGATGTATGTCTAATGTAGAACCCTTATTTCACATCTAAAAGGAAAGCAGGGAGGCCACCCTAACAAAACTCTCAATAGCAGAAGAAAAGGAAAAGCCCAAACCCTTTACAACCACTTCCCAAAAGATTTAAGGCAATGCGTTACATTCACTGCTAGTCCTAGTCTAAGGAAAGATGATAGGTCTCTTTTAAAATTTGGCAAACGTGTTGAATCCACAATAAATAAAAAAAAAGTCAGAAGTGTTTCCCTTTGTGCTAAATCTCCTACTTTATTTCCACTCTGTGAGTCTGTGGGAAAATGCAACAATGAAATATCGTTCTCATGGATTTTTAGAAAGCTAGGTGTTCTTGTTCACAAGCTTTTTTGATCACCATTTCTGATCTTTTTATTTTCTGTCTTTTTCTTTTGCCTTAAAAATAAAAAACTGCTTACTTTCTTTATCTCTTCCTTCTTTGCTCTTGTCCGTTGTCCTATTTCTCTTGAATTCATATATATTCTCTCTCGCCTCCTACTCATTAAGCCTGGATTACACTTTTCTTCCTCTGTTTTCTGACCAACAATACACAGAATGTACATAAAAGAACAGCACAGAACAAAGCTGGTTTAAATGTGAACGCATATATATGATTACTAATCGAAATAAGCCTTCACTCATATAAATTACTATAAATAAATAATTTTAAACCATAAACAAGTTGTCTACAAAAATTACAATATCTAAAACTAGGAAAACAATACCTGACCATAGTCATAATGAGGGCAAGTCAAATGAAAATAAAACTGCTACAAAATTAGTAGATTTTTAAATATCTAAAGATGTTGAGCCTCAGTTTAGAGGAAATGAAGATGTATAAGGAGTACACAACACCCCCCTACACACACACACACACACACACACACACACACACACACACACACACACAAGTAATGGAATTAAGTTGATATAATGCTTTGGCTGTACCTATCCAGATTACTATGTGTGTGTGAACAAATAAATAGATTCAGCAACTACAGGTCTAGAACTTTACTTTAAAGATTAACTTTTATGTGAAATTAATGACAATGTATCTGAATTATACATATATGTATAATTATTTGTATATTATATGTATACACTATTGTGTGATATATTATATATGTATATAATATAATATATATTATTGTTTATAACCACAAAGCTAGAAACAGTTTCAATGTCATTTAGTAGATGACTGATTCAATAAAATACTAGATGATTACTATGATGAGTTGTGTGTGGATGAGCAAACTTTCCGTATTATTAACAGAAAACTAAAAGGCTGCTTTTGAACAATATAATCACCTTTGTGTGAAAACAGAAACTGTATCTATGTGTAGATTTGGGGCTGAATATTTAGAAATCTAAATGATGGTGGACTAGAGATAGATGTCTGTACTCCCAGGACTTCACATATGGAGGCAGGAGAATGGTGAGTTTGGATATGATTGGGCTAGATAAAGAATGCTTACCTCAAAAAAAATGAAATAACTAATTGAAGAAGATTATTAAACACTTGTTCAACTAGGTCTATGTTACTATGCAACTTTATTTGGGGGAAAGAGGTACAAAAATTATTAAAAGCTCCAGGCTGTGGTGGTGCACGCCTTTAATCCCAGCACTCAGGAGGCAGAGCCAGGCGGATCTCTGTGAGTTTGAGGCCAGCCTGGTCTACAGAGCGACATCCAAGACAGGCACCGAAACTACAAAGAGAAGCCCTGTCTCCAAGAACAACAACAACAAAAAACAGTAAAAGCAGTTACCTTTAGTGCACAAGACAGACCTCTGGGGTGAAGCGTTGAGGCAGGCTGTATCATTCTTAGCATATATACGTGTTGAGGAACATAACTGTTAGGATGAATTCCTATATACTAAAAGGGGATTTATTAAAATGGCTTATAGGGTGTGGTGCAGCTAGTCCGTCAATGGCTATTTCCCAATGGAAAGGCCAAGAATCCCATAGCTGTTCAGTCCATAAGGATGGATGCCACAGCTGGTCTTGAGTCTACATTGAAATCCCAAAGAAGCATGTTCTAATATCATTGAAGCAAAGCCTCATCAGGAGAGTAGGTGAAATTGCCAGTGAGAGTGAGGGCAAGCAGTCAAAAAGCAAAGTCTTCTTTCTTCTATGTCTTTTTATATAGACTGCCACCAGAAAATGTGGTCCAGACTTAGAATGGATCTTCTGATCTCAAAGGATCCAGATTTAGGCTGGGCCTTGTTTTTTTTTTTTTCTTTTAATGTTGGCCATTTTGTTTAATCTCTCTTCTTTCCCTATTTCAGGTTGATCAGGTACTCATACTAAGTCCATGCCTATTTTCCACACAGAACTGCTGTCAGTTGGAACTCTCTCCACATAGGTTATTATCACTAGATGGTTGATCACTGATGGACTCTTCCATGTCATCCTTTCAAAGACAGAATTTTATTAATAACACACCATATGCCATGGTAGAATTTCAAGTGTCACTGAGGTTGTGAAAGACGTGTGTTCTTAGAGTGAATACTACCTCTGCTATAAAACCATTCTTTGAATGGAATGTTCCATGTAAGGCATATGAAAAAACAATATACTGTTATTTATATATAGGAGCATCTCAGTCAGCATAGGTTATGTTTGTTACAGTAACAAAAATGCTGCTGTCTCAGTATCAAATGTGTTTTCTTGGTAGTTAGAGCAGGAAAGAGTGGACTGGAGAGTTGAGCAAAGACAATCCTTTCTGGCCATACCCTGACATGTTTACATTTCCCAGTGCAGTCACAAGGCAGCATAGATCCAAGAGATGAGGGGATACAATTCTCCCTCTGTGTGGAGAAGGAGGGAGACAGGAACCAATAGAAGCACCTACTGTTTTCATCTATCTTCTGCATTTCATCTCCCAGTATTTTAAGGCTAATAAGAGAAGAAACAGGACGAAAATAGCCCAAGTCTTCAGCTATAATCTCTGTGCTAAGTAAATGTAGCTCTCCTCGATCTCTATAACCCACTCCATATCTAAGTTTGGCATAATTTTCCCTCATTTTTATTTCTTGAACTTTGAAATCTAGACATTATGAAAAGGGGAGAACACAGGAAGGACTAGTGAAATCCCAAAATATGGGATGCTCCATTAGGGGAGTTTTAAAATGAGTATGCATTGTTATGAATTTTTCATCCAGTGCCTAGCACATATTAAATGCTCGGTAAGTGAACTGATTTAAACATGGCCACATGTGTGGGACAATGAACTTTTCCTAAATTTCATCTGTGAGGTGGTGAAGAATACAAGCTTGTTTATGCTGTTTGTTGAAAATGTGCCTCCTCCATTAAGTCTGTGAAGAGACGCTGATAAGCACTGAAGGCGATAGGAATGTGCTGTCTTTCTATTAAAAACTGAGCCAGTTGCGCTAACACAATTTTCAAGTTACAGATTTGGTAAAGTTATTGCAAAGACACTGATTCAAATTCTCAGGTGTCTAATTTTTAAAATGTATTACTGTGGTTTAATTCTTAAACACATATGCCATGTTACTTAATACTTGAATTTTAAATCTTCAGTGAAGTTGAATGTATAGTGTAAATCAAGTAAAGTATATTTAAACTTCATCTACCATGATCTACAAGAGAAAGTTTAAATAATACAACTATTATTTTAGCATATTCCTATGAGTAAGGATTTCAATATTAGTCCCAAATGCATTGCTATGTTTCATTTTTATATTATAGAAATAATTTAAAAGACAATACTGATATATATACTTCCAGACTCACGGTAAAAAGAAAAGATGCAATTTCTTGTGAAGAATGGTTTTACTTGGGACTACAGCTTTCATAAAACATCTGGATTACAGCAGCTGAACGGATGCTAGTTTTTCTTAGATGTAAATGTAATATCCACATGTCACAAAGCAAGAAGATCTTTAGGTTTGTTTAGTTTTTGTTAGCCTCTATAGTCTCTGAATAAATCAAGAACTGTTTACATTTTCTTCATTTCTCAGCTCCATTCCATCTAGTTTAACATTTTTTTGGTGCATGTAATGTATTCATTCTTCAAGAAAATTCTCTATTCTTATGACACCGTGCATGATTCAGCAAGACACCATCAGAGACAATAATAGCTCCGGTGAACTGCCCTCCTATCTCAGTCTGACTACCAAAATATTTTCTTTGAAAGTAGCTGGAGTTCTTTTTTAAATTTCATTTTCCATGTTGTTGACCCACTGTATAATGATTTCGTAAAGTTTGTGATTGAGTCCTCTTAGGCACCACAATCTTCTTGTTGGTAGATTTGAACGTGTATATCTCAGAAACCACTTCTCTGTACAAGTGACTTTAATTCCTCCTAAACTTCACTTTAATCTACTATGGAGCATAATAATGACATTTTTGCTATCTATTTGGGCTGGTGATCCACCAGTGTTATTTA
>CABHPQ010162859.1:0-56279 GCA_902168405.1 Peromyscus aztecus | reverse complement strand
CAGGGTTTCTCTGTGTAGCTTTGGAGCTTGTCCTGGAACTTGCTCTGCAGACCAGGCTGGCTTCAAACTCACAGTGATCCTCCTGCCTCTGCCTCCTGAGTGCTGGGATTAAGGTACGCACTGCCACTGCCAGGCTCTGCTTTCTTATAGATCCCAGGACCACCAGCCCAGAGGTGGCACCACCCACAATGGGCTGGGCCCTCCCACCTCAAACATTAACTAAGAAAATACACTATTGGCCTGGTTACATCTAGATTTTTATGGAGGCATTTTCTCAACTGATGTGCCCTCCTCTCAGGTGACTATAGCTTGTGTGAAGTTGACATAAAATTATCCAGCACAATTGACCCCTTGTCAACTTGACACACAAACACATCACTGTTAAGCTATAAACTTTCCATTCTTATTCATCTCCAAGATTATACATTAATATCCACATCATAATATAAAACTGTTTACAAATTTAAAAGTTCCCACATCCTCACAAAATCCAAACACGAGAGTGTTTTAAATTTTTAAAGAAATTTAAAAATATCCAGCCTCTTTTAAGATCCAAAGTCTCTGCAAAACTCCAAAAATCTCCTTTTTAAGAGTTTAAAGTTTTTCAACTGTGGGCTCCTATAAAATAAGAAAAATCAATTAAATACTTTCTTGTTTTAGGAGGAAAGAACCAGGGCATAGTCATAACCCAAACATAGCAAAACCAAACTCCCAACAGTGTAAATAAGCCAATGTCCAACACTGGAGATTCACTCAAGATCTTCTGTGCTTCTCCAAGGGGCTGGGGTCACTTCTCCACCTCTGCCCTCTGCAGCACACACAGTTTGTCTTCTAAGCTTGGGCGGTCTCTACTCCACCACTGCTCCTGTTCTCTTTGGTCACCACACAGTACTGATAACTCCAAAATGCCGGGGTCTTCTGCTGCTACTGGACTGCACTTTCACCAATAGCTTCTCCTGGGCTCTCTTCACTGCACCAAGCCTCAAATTCTATTCATGACCTCTTCAGTACTGCGGCTTCAACTACTAGTGGGGCTGTGACTTCTGCAATGGCTTTCCTGGGTTCTTACAGTGCCAAACCTCAGCTGTTCTCCATGACCCCTTCATGCCTTTAAAACCACTGCTACCTGGGTGATGCTTACACATGACTGGGCCTGGCTGCCAGTATGAGATACAACCTTAATGGCCTCTGGAACATGGCTTCTGTGTGCTGTTTCTGACGAAACACTTCCCAGATATCACTTTAGTAGTGTTGGGCCTCTTCTGAATCACCACTAATTTCTCAGCTCCAGTCGACCAGCATCAAGTGTCCCAGCAAAGCTAAGTTTTCACTTTAGTGGTTTTGGTATCTTGTTGATTACTGCCGATTCTTTAGTCCCAGCTAACCAGAAACACAGAATTTTTACTAAAATATATGAAGTCCTTGATTGATAGAGTTTTTAAATGACTTAAATTCCCCTCTGGAATGTCACAAGCCAGGTCTCTTATCTTCCAATCCCCTATAGAACAGCTCACCAAGCTTTGAACACTCAATGGCTTTTCTAGCCATTGTTCCAAAGTCCTTCCACAATCCTCCCAAAACTAACACAGTCAGGTCTGTCACAGCAATGCCTCACTCCCAGTACCAATTTATCTTCGTCACTTTTCTACTGCTGTGACGAAACACCACTACCCAGAACAACTTGGAGACAAAATGATTTATTTGGCTTACACTTCCACATCACATGTTCATCACTGAAGGAAATCACAACAGGAACTCCAATGGGGAAGGAACTTGGAGGCAGGAGCTGATGCAGAGGCCATGGATAGGTGCTGCCTAATGGTTTGCTCCCTATGGCTTGTACAGCCTGCTTTCTTATAGAACCCAGGACCACAAGCCCAGGAATGGCCCCACTCATAATAGTTTGGGCTGCTGGAACTCTTGGAAAGTGGAGCTTTGCCAGAGGAAAGGGGAAGGCCTTGAGGTTAGGAATCTACCCCACCATTCTTGTCCACTCTCTGATTCCTGACTGTACAGGAAATGTAAAATGTGGCCTCATGTTCTTTCTTACATGCTCCCAAAAACCACCACCATGATGGATTCTACCTTCAAATTGAAAGTCAAATAAATCCCCCTTTAATTTGCGTCTTGTCATAGAAACAAAAAACGTAATTTATGTAGTCACTACCTAAACAATAGCATCCCTAGTGGTCCTCCGCTCCTGAAGGTGATGTTTGGTGCACTCATGGCTATGCTGAGCCCAGTCCTTCCTAACCAGAGTGTCTTCATCTTTCTGTAGGAGTTTTGTGTTCTGGCAGTTTGCACAGTGAAGTGAAGCCCCACCTCTACGTGGTCATCCATGCTGCTTACTCTGCTGAGACTGCTCTCATCTCCCTTCTCCTGGCTCGAGACCTTCCCTTTTTCTTAAAAGATTCTTTTCAGAGACTGGTGAGTTGGCTTAGCCATTAAAGACACCATCAAGTCTGAAGACCTGAGTTCCAACCTGGGACCCATGTAAAGGTGGAACCAATGCCACAAAGTTGTACTCTGACCCCAAATTTGAAATGAGATGCAAATGGTGCATGTATTGGCACTCACACATGTGTGCACACATGGTGATGATGATGAGAAGAAAGAAAGAAGGAGAGAAAGAAAGAAAGAAAGAAAGAAAGAAAGGAAGAAAGAAAGAGAAAGAAAGAAAGAAAGAAAGAAAGAAAGAGGGAAAGAGGGAAAGAGGGAAAGAGGGAAAGAGGGAAAGAGGGAAAGAGAGAAAGAACTCTTTTTCAAGCCTTCCCTATCCACCAAACTTGTTTCGTAGGTTGCCTTTGATCTATCTACTTCTACCTCTACAGTGCTAGGAATGGGTCCCACCATGTCTGGCCCACGCACTTTATTTTTTGAGACAGGGTCTTTTAATGGGCTAGAGCTTCCTCCTCAGTGCTAGGATTGCAAATACGCCACTACAGTGTGGGAGACCAGCCCCCAAACTCATTTACCCCAGGAACTTTTGAGGAATGAGGGATAAGAGACTTAGAAATAAGGAGAGAGAAACAGAGAGAAAACACAGTGTAGACTCAGGTGGGCCCAGAACTTCATTCCAAAGGTCTATTTATAACAATGCCAAAGAGTTGGAGCAAAAGACCTCCCCTTGCTGGTTAGACACTTACAAACACCTGGTACCCAGGCCGGTAGTTCAATCAACCTCCCATGCAGTCCTGCTGGGTACAGCCACTAGGAAACCTAGTGGGCTCCAACACTATATCTGGCCTTTTTCAGTGAATTCTGGGGGACAGAACTCAGGACTTCGTGCTTGCGAGGCAACAACTTTATCTATGAAGCTATCTCCCTAGCCTCCAGGATCACCTTTGCTCACAGGAGACCGTGGTGAGGCTGAGTCAGCAAGGCAGACTCCTGAGTTCTGTCCAAGCCATGAGGCCTTTGCATTGACTCACTGGACTCATCCTTAGTGCTTGTGAGCCAGTGGATCAGTGACCACACCAAAGATCTGCTACCTTTGAGGTCGACATGCAATTCCTGCATTTCATGCACAGGAGAGCAGTATGTCACCAAATGTTTAACCAGACTTAAGACATAAACAACCCTGACTGAGGTCATACAACAATTTCTGTGGTATAAATACATCATCCTTGATCCCAAGCCAACCAGCATGACATTCCTGAGAACAGATGTCATGTAAGTCCTGGTGTTTCACAAAGTTTACCCTCAATGTCAAGTTTAAAGGTACAGGGAGTGACCAACAGCCGAAGTGTGTCTCACCTGCTGATAGACTATGATGCTGGAGACAGTGACATTTCTCTGGCGTACCACATGCCAAACACTGAACTTTCCCCTGCTCTGGGTTACTGCTTTATGAATTAACTCACTTACCCACCAATCCTTTGCTTCTAATAGCTTCTAAACAAGTAGTTCTCAACCTTCCAATTGCTGCAATCCTTTAATACAGTTCCATATGTTGTGCTGACCACCAACCACAAAATTATTTCATTGCTACTTCATAACTGTAATTTTGCTACTGTTATGAATCATAATGTAAATATCTGATCTGCACGATATCTGTATTATGACCCCCAAAGGGTTTGTGACCCACAGGTTGAGAACTGCTGTAAACCTTCATACATTAGGCCACTCCCCAGTACCCAGTTTTTTTACCCTATCAGCTCTATCTTGGGTGTCTATTATTGATCTTTATTGATATATTATTTTTAATATTTGTGAGTTGCATCTCCAGTCTACAGCATTTAACCAATTTACCTTTTATGCATTTCCTCTGGATTCTGTCATAAAAACAAAAACAAAGCACACACATACACACACACTCACGCACACACACTCACGCACAGACAAAACAAACCCACTATGTTCAGAAGCCAATGTACTGCCTTAATTACCCTCAAACCAATGCTTATGCTCCAACTTGATTTTTCACATTTCCTGACATCTAAGTGCTGTATCTGTCACATTTCATCCTTATTTCCATTTTTAACTTTCTTTTTATTTATTCTTTGTGTCTTTCACATCATACATTTAGATCCCATTCATTTCCCTTCATATCTGCCCTCTGCCCTTGCAACCTCCTGGCCAAAATAAAATGAAATAAAATTTAAGAAAAGAAAAAAAAAGAAAAATCTCATAATGGAAGCTGTAATGTGACACAGTGAGTCACATAGCATACTCTTCTATCCAAATATCTTTTTTTTTTTTTTTTTTTTTTTTTTGGTTTTTCGAGACAGGGTTTCTCTGTGTAGCTTTGCGCCTTTCCTGGAACTCACTTGGTAGCCCAGGCTGGCCTCGAACTCACAGAGATCCGCCTGCCTCTGCCTCCCGAGTGCTGGGATTAAAGGCGTGCGCCACCACCGCCCGGCCAAATACCTTTACTTACAAGTGTTCATTGCAAAGAGTCACCTGCTGTTGCCCTGCAGGAGATCCTGCAGCTTTGGGTCTGCAGGACTGGCCCCTTCACATGCTCCAGCAGATCATAGATGGGTGGATGTTGGGGTGGTCCAACTCATAACCCTGGTTCTGGGCCTGGGTGGCTGCAGGGTTGTTCAGCCCACCCGCTCTCCCCCAACTTCACCACCAAGGTGAGTTCTCCAGCATTGCCCCTACTTGTTCATTCTATGCAGCATGGAGCAAGGGGCAGGGCTGGTTCTCTTTTTCAGAGCCCTCAGAGCTGGCTCACCCACACCTTCATCACTAGGACCAGCTCTACTGTGTTGCTCAGACAAGGGGCAGGGGTTACTCTCCTGAATGCTGTAGCTGCTGAGGGGCAGGGACAGCTCTCCTGCTCTTATGACCTCAGGGCCAGCTCTCCCAACTACCATGGGGTAAGGGAGGGGTGCATCTCTACCTCCCACCAGATGGCAAATGAGGGGTGGGACTAGATCTCCCACACTCACATTCTCAGGGCTGGCTCACCCACATTCCTGTCAGCAAGTTCAGCAGCTCTGCTGTGTTGCTGATACAGGCCGTTTTCCTGAGTGCTGCAGCTGGTGAAGGGAAGGGTCTCCCTTGTCTGCTGCAGGTGGCTGGGGTGAAGGAGGGGACAGGAGGGAATTTTTCCCTTGCCCTCACCACCACACCTCAGATGGAGTGGGTGCTGGTGGCTATTCCACTCTCACACCCTCAGGGCCTCCTCACCCAAACCCCAGTCTACAGGTCAGCTCTCCTGTGTAGAGGTGCAGCCCTGGGGAGGTGCAGCCCGGGCGAGGTGCTGGGCCCGTTCTGCTTAGTGCTGCAGCTGGTGAGGGGTTGGGTCAGTTCCCTGCCAGCGTCAGGTGGTGAAGGGCAATGGGGAGGAGGGCATCTTCCCCTTACCCACACCACCGCATGGCAGATGAGGATGGTGGGACCCACTCACCCATTCTCATGCCCTCAGGGCCAGCTCACCCAAGCCCCTGTGAACAAGGTCACCTCTATTGTGCTGCCCAGATGGGCTGTAGGACCCACTCTCCTGAGTACTGCAGTGGGTGAGAGAAAGGACTAATTCTCCCTAGTTGTAGCCAGTGAGGGGTGGGGCCAACTCTGTAGAGCCCTTTTCTCTCCTCCTTCGGTGATATCAGGAGCCTCGGACATCAGCATAGACCAAGGCTGCATCAGGCTCATGAACCCAGATCTGGGCCCCAGCAGTATCCCAGGCCCAGACATCAACATGGCCCTGGGTGGCAATCAAGCCACGCACCTCAGCCCATTCCTCACTGCTCTCACCTCTTCAGACATGCCTCTGTCCACAGGACAGGAATCATTCTGTCTCTCTCTCTCCCATACACCACTGTGGTGGTATTGTGTTCCCCAAAATATTGTGTACCTTAATAAACTTATCTGGGGTCAGAGACAGAACAGCCACAATATTAAACATGAGGATAGGCAGTGGTAGCACACGCCTTTAATCCTAGCATTCCAGAGACAGAAATCCCTCTGGATCTCTGTGAGTTCAAGGCCACATTGGAAACGGCCAGGCGTGGTGACACACGCCTTTAATCCCAGTAAACCAGCCTTTAATCCCAGGGAGTGGTGGTAGAGAGCAGAAAGGTATATAAGGCGTGAAGAAACTCGAGGCATTTGGACTGGGTAGGCATTTGGCCTGGAGAAGCGTTTGGGCTGGTTAAGCATTCAGGCTTCTAGCAGCAGTTCAGCTGAGACTCATTCGGATATGAGGACATAGAGGCTTCCAGTCTGAGGAAGCAAGACCAGCTGAGAAGTTTGCCAGGTGAGGTTAGCTGTGGCTCGTTCTGTCTCTCTGATCTTCCAGTGTTCACCCCAATACCTGGCTGAGGTTTGATTTTATTAATAAGAACTTTTAAGATTCATGCTACACACCACCATACATTTGCTCACCATAATAGTGCCCCTCTGCCGGTGCTACCACCAGGCACCAGCCGGCCCCTGCTTCCTCCTCGGTGCCCAGGACAGAGTTCCCAGGGCCTGCGTGTGCGTGTCTGTCCCACTCAGTCCATAATGGGGCTGAGCAGGGCCATACTTCCTCCTCAGTGCCTAGGGCACAGTCCTTATTGCCATTCTTATTCCTTCAGCTCTAGTTTTAACATCCAGAACCCTGTTTATAAATGATCATAATAGGTTATATATAATAATCTTCATTTTTCTTAAAATGCATTTTAAAAATGTTTTTGTTTTGTTTTGGCCTCAAACTCAGAGATCCGCCCACCTCTGTTTCCCGAATGCTGGGATTAAGGGTGTGTCCCACCATCGCCTGACTTTAAAAATGTTTTTTTATTTCTCAGATTCCCGGGGGAAAATTTTTCCAAGATCTTCACCTTGTATGATGATACCAAAATCTATGAGTGCTAAAGTGTCTTAAGTGGTCAGTAGTTCAGTGGGTGTTTGCTACACAAGAATGAAGTCCTGAGTTTGGGCTCCCGAAAGCTGTCCCCTGACATCCATATATCCATGGTGGGACTCACACAACTGCATGCAACACACATAGGGTGTGGGGTGGGGAGAGAAACAACTTCTAAAAACTAAAAAGTAAAGATAAAGTTAATTATGTAAAATAGTATATTTTCATACAACCCGCATATGTCTTCCTGTATTTAAAAATATCCTCTATGTTATTTAAAGTACTTAATCCAGTACAAATGCCCTGTGAGTGGTTGTTATAGTGTCTGTGCATGTTAAGGGAGCTGCAGTCTTTTCTCAAGTAATTTTGATCTATGGTTGGTGGGTTAGATGTGGAATCCACGACATGGAGGAACACTAAGCCAACCAAACAAGAAGGCCCAAAACAAACTCTGAAATTCCACGTCCCAGAGACAGCACTGTAACCTGTTGGCCAATCTCAGCTCAGATATACTGTGTATGCATGGTTGGTGTATGTGTGAATGAAAGAACGTTTTCCTTACGTATAAATACAATCCACATAACACAACCGCATATCACACTCACATGTTAAGTTAACCAGTCCTTCTCTGAATGCACAGAATACAGTTATAATTCTTGTTGCTCTTGGCTATTCATTGCTGACAGGCTTTTCCTGTGTGTACAAGACATTGGGTTTCTTTATGACTTGTTGGTGCAGGCACATTGTCGTGCTGTGCTCACAGTCAGCCCCCGTTACTTTCCCTGGTCTCCTCTCCCACCTTCCACTTGGCTCTTCACACAAATCACTCCCCTTTGTTTTCCGTCATGTGCTTACATGTATGTGTTATTTGTGTATACCAGTCACCCTTTTATCAATGCATGATGCTACTTCATGTTCAATACATATTTTATAACTATAAAATTAAAATATATAAACCATATTTCAATGTAACAATATGATATGAATATTTTATTTTTTATTAATTATTATTGTTTGTGTGTACATATGTTGTATGTGTGAGTGTGGGTATATATTTGGAGGTCAAAAGACAACTTTGGAAATCAATTTTCTCCTTCTGCCCTGGGTTCTGGAAATCAAATGTCAGGATTAGCAACAAGCACTTTTCCCCATTGAACCGTCTGTGCTGGTTTGAATAGGAATGGCCCTATAGATTCATGTGTCGGATACTTGGCCCAGAGGGAGTGGCACTATTAGGAGGTGTGGCCTTGTTGGAGGAAGTGTGTCACTGTGGAGGCAGGCTTTGAGATGTCATTTACTCAAGCTAGGCCTAATGTGTCTCAGTCTCCTGCTACCTGCAGATCAAGATGTAGAACTCTCAGCTCCTTCTTCAGCACCATGTCTACCTGCACACTGATGTGTTTCTCATCATGATGATAATGAACTAAATCTCTGAAACTATAAGCCAGCCCTGTAGCTTTAGTTTTTCCTTCCAGGTCCCACCAAGCCCCAGTGGTCCCTCAGCCCACTTATAAAATAAACATACAGAGGCTTATATCATTTACACTACTCAGCCATTAGCTCAGGCCTTCCATTGTCTAGCTCTTACTCTTATACTCAGCCCATTTCTGTTAATCTATATGTCGCCACATGTTCCGTGGCTTTACCTGCTGCCTTTACATGCTGCTACCTGGACGGCAGTCTGGCGTCTCCTCCTCTCCTCCTTCCTGTTCTCTCAATTCTCCTCTCTGCTTGTCCCGCCTATACTTCCTGCCTGGCTACTGGCCAATCAGTGTTTTATTTATCAATCAATCATCCACAGCACAGCCCCAATTAAATGCTTCCTTTTATAAGAGTTGTTGTGGTCATGGTGTCTCTTCACAGTAATACAACTCTAAGACGTCATCTCACCAGCTAGAGCATGAGTTTTATTTTTTTCTACTTTTGAGATAGGTTCTCACTATGCAGCCCTGGCTAGCCTATAACTGACTATATAGACAAGTTGACTTCAAACTCAGAGATACTCTCCTGCTTCTGCCTCCCAGTAGCTGGGATTACAGGCATGCACTACCATGCTGGTTTATGAGGTGCTAGGGATCAAACCCAGGGCTTCATGCATGCTACACAAACACTCTACCAACTGAGCAGCATCCCCAGCTCCTAATGTATCCATTGAATGGCTGTGTATGCTTCATTAATCAAAGTCTCAGTTAGATAATATTCAGGTTTCCCCAATTTTGCACTAGGAGAAACAAATACTTATGCATATATGTCTCCCCGTGGATGATGGATTACTAGAACTTTAAGCTTAGTTAAAATATTGGATTTGAACACACACACACACACACACACACACACACACACACACATACACACACACACACAGTACCTCACACTATTGAATGGGGTCAAGAATGGAGTGAGAACCAGGGCTGGCTTGAATTTAAGATGCAAATCTGACCTTCTGGAGTTTACGTGAAGTGATATTTTTAAAAGGTTAAAAAGAAAACAAGAAAGAAGACAACTTGAGCCTTAGCCTCTCCTAACCCGAGCTTGAATGCTGCAATCCAAGCTTGCACCACCCCCCTAGTTCTACCTTAATATCAGCACTCAGAACAATGTGTACTCACATACAGTACGACAGTCAATGAAAAAAGTTATCTTTATATTCCTGCTCTATCCTTATCTTTTGAAATACTTTGCATTGGTGGATATCAAACCATCCTGAAAATCCAACCTCCAGGATTTCCTTTTGGGAGCCCCCAGGTCTGGGGTATACCTTGGCATATGTCAGACAGGTGACTGAGAAGTAATTTGAGGGTACATGTAAGGATGACCTGATTTCCAACTGGTGGGGCAGTTGCATTCAAACAAGGCATTTAAATCACGAACTCCGCAGGTAACAATGAGGAAGAAGGGTGAATGCATGCCAAGTGTAGCCAGCAGCAGTGGAATGGATGGAGTGCAAGAAGGAAGCTGTCAGAACACAGCCCACAGCTGGGCAGGAAAAGCTTCCTTGGTGTGTGAGGAGAGCAGAACACTGTTCTGGAAGTGATGGGAAGTTACTCAAAGTTTTTAAACATGAACAAAATGTGACTGATTAGATCTATATTCATGACAGCCAAATTCCATAGTAAAATTAAAGGCAAAGTGTTAGTGTTTGTTTATTAGTGAAGAAATGGAGTATTCTCACACACTTCCTATCTCTGAATGTTTCTTTGCAATGTGGTCTCAAGAAGCTGGAATTATTAGCTTCAAGGTAATCTGTAATGAACTGTGGAGGTGTAGTAGGACAGGCCCCTGGGGTTGAGGAAATTGGCTCAGACCAGTTGCCAAGGCATGCACATAACACACTCCTTATGAGCCAACCTGGAGTCTGCCTGAGGGCTTAGTTAGCAACAGGAGCGGTCAGAGTTCCTGATCATGCCCAGCCAATGAGGGATGACCACACAGACTGGGTGCTGGGAGGAGGGTATATAAGGCCTTCCCTGTTATTGAATAAATGAATTTGTTATTTGCCTTCAACGGACTCCTGGTGTCTGTGCCGTTGATACCTCAGCTTCTCACCCCCTCCCCTGAGGGAGCCATTGGAATCCAAGCAACATAGAGGGACACAGGATGAGTTTGGCTGGCTCCTGGGTCATCGCACAGCACACATAGCAAGCTACTACAAAGACCCCTGATGCAGAAAGGCTTTGCTGGGTCCATCTCAGTGTCATCAAAGATATTCAACCTTGAGTTGTGTTGGTAATGGGTTTTTTGGTGCCTGTGTCTCTGTGAGTGATGTTAATTACACTGATTTTTGAACATCTGAATACTGTTTTCAGTTTACAGTATTTATAGAGTGTCAGGGAGCAGAAATCTTGTGACTATCTCTGTGTCCTGAAGAAAAAAAAAACTGGCCAAAAGCAGAAGACAGCACAAAACATTACTTTTCAAGTCTAATTTTGGCATTTGGAGGATATTCAAAACAAAGTCATGTACACATAAGAAAAATAGAGTAAAATAGCGATTATGTTGTGCTACTCCAGGCATAATTGTGGACTTCTAAAAGCCTATGAGGAAAGCTATAATTTTAATCTCCCCACCAAATCCATGGTTCCCGGGGTTTTGCAGCAGCCCTTTGAGGTCATCTCTGGAAGGTCAAATTATTGGTCTCATTTTGGTCACAGAGTAGAACGGGGTTGGTGGCAATCCCACAGGCTGTCAAGTACAAAGTCACACTTGGGCAGGGAACCTTCAGGCATTTTTAGGGTACAGTTCAGATACTGTACAGTTTTAAAAGGAGAGGAACCCACGTGGGTGTGCTGTTCTAACTATTGTGTGTGATTTAAACGCACAGAGTGAGATCATCCAGGTTTTGTCTCCCTCTAGTTCCAGCCTTATATCTGACACCATCTTTTTTTAAAGATTTATTTATTTATTTTATGCATATGAGCCCTCTACCTGCATGTACAACTTTATGTTAGAAGAGGGCATCAGATCCCACTATAGATGGTTGTGAGCTACCATGTGGTTGCTGGGAATTGAACCCGGGACCTCTGGAAGAGCAGCCAGTGCTTTTAACTGCTGAGCTATCTCTCCAGCCCATAGGCTCCCATGTATTTTATTTAACTGACACCATCTTTTTAAAATAATTACGTGTATTGTGTGCACAGGTACTAGTCTAGAAAAGGGAGTTGGATCCCTGGATGTGGAGGTACTGATGGTTGTGAGTCACTCAGTGTGGCTGCTAGGAACTGAACTCAAGTCCTCTGAGAGAGCAGCAAGTACTCTTTAACTTCCAAACCATCACTCCATCCCACCACCATTTTCTTTTTCCTTTGTTCTGATGGTCTGGTGCTTCACTCTGTCTCCCAGATTTCACTGCTGATCTGCTTCATGCCTCTTGGTTCCTAGTACTTGCTGTGGTTTCTGGACCACTGAAGCTGAAACTTAGTCCCAAGACTTGGGCTTTTATCAACTGTGCTCTGTTGATAACCATGCTGCTGCCACATCTGGACCAGGCCTTTAACCACTCCAGACTCTGTTTTCCTGATGTGCACAAAGGAGACCAGCAGATAGATGATGGCTTCTGCTGTGTTCTTCACCACGGTCATCTGTGCCTCTCACAAACAAGGAATGAATTATTATGCTGACAGTAACCGGAGATATAATTAAAGGAACGAACTCCTGAAATACGAAGTGTTTTGTGGTACTGCTGTGGTGACATCACAGATGCTGACAGCATCACACAGTTTATTTGTGTTTGATGTTCTCGTTCTGTTTGTCGATCCACCACTGTCTCCTCCCCCTCCTTTCTTCCTCATGGGTTTGAGATGGCCTCTCTATGTAGCCCTGGCTGTCCTGAACTCACAATGCAGACCAGGCTGTGTTGGTTAAGCTGTGGTGCTCGTGGCTGACCGCCGTTGGCTGCAGCCAGGCTGACAGAGGAGAGTGCTGGATGTATGGGTGACGGAAGAGTCACAAGCCATGGTTACCTTTCTAGAGTTTTATTGGGAGAGAAAGGGAGAGAGAGAGAGAGAGAGAGAGAGAGAGAGAGAGAGAGAGAGAGAGACCGTGCCAATCAGGGAGAATATGGAAGGAGAGAGTGCGGAAAGCGAGAGGGCACAGAGGGCATGCCTGCTCTTTAGGCTTGGACCCCGTCACAGGCTAGTGACTTAAGGACATAATCCTTACAGGCTGCCTTGAACTCCCAGAGATCCTCCTGCTCTGCCTGGGATTAAAGGTGTTCACCACCACGCCCAGCTCCATTTTTGCCTTTAATCACCATAAATATTCATATTTGAAATTGTTCCCCCACCAAGAGTGAGTGGAACCTTCTTTCCTTTCTTTTTCTTCCTCATGTCTTCCTCCTCCTTTCCCTCCCCCCACTTCTTCCCGTCCTTTTGTTTGGTTTTACTTGCTTGCTTTTCCTCCCCCTCTTCCTTTCCATTTTTTTCCTGGTTGTATTTTCAAGACAGGGTTTTGCTGTGTAGCTCAGGCTGGTCTGGAAGCTACAACTCCCCAGCTTCAGGTTTCAGATCTCAAGTGCTGTGATTACAGGCATAAGTAACTTTTTTTTTCTTTTTAAATTAAAGGCTGTTCTGAGAGCTGGCTGCTGCTGTGGTTACTCAATCCTCATGGACAGAGTCCAGAGTAGATTTGATTTATACTAGATGAGTCACAGGCAAGAGTGATACAAAAAGTTGGTGTTTAACAGAAGCAGAGATTTGTAACAGGAGATCTGGGTTCCAATCTTGATTCAGCATCAATTTTCTACCAAATCCAAATGATTGATGATGGAAAATCCTGCCGCATTTATTGACTTCTCCACAACAAAAATTCTCAAGAAGAAACATGATGTCACCTGGGCATGGTGGTGCACCACACACCTATAATCTCAGTACCGAGGAAGCTGAGGCAGGAGGATTGCCACAAATTTGAGGCTATCCTGGAATACATAGTGAGTATCATGCCATCCAGGGATATATTTGGAGAGACTATATGAAAAAATGAAAAACAAAACAGAAAATGGAAGTCCGTCTTTGGAAGCAGTGATTTCTCTGACTAGGAGGAGTTAAGCACAGATTTCTAGAGAAAGTCATGGCAGAAGAAATCAGACAAGAGGTAATGGAAATTATGAAAGAAGAATCAGCAAATGATATGGTTGAAAGTGATTAAAGATGCCTAAAAAGAGACTCTTTTCTTGTTCTAAAAGGCAGAAGGATAAAATAAAACAAAACAAAACCATTTCATATGGAATCCGGAGAGCTAAAGCAATTAAGCTCCTGACTTCAAATTGTACACAATTTCCATCGTGACAGTGACAGTGTGGCACTGGTACAGAACAGGTTCAAACAGGACAGGACAGAGATCCTGAAACACGTCCTCATGGCCATTCAATCTTGGACAAACTGTCATTCAATCTTGGACAAAACTGTCAAAAGAGAATCCATATACTGGGGGAAAAAAAACCCAGCTTCTTCAGTGAATGGTGCTTAGGAACTCAGATCTCCACAAGAGAAGAATGAAATTATACCCACATTCTCACCCTATACAAATATTAATTCAAAATGGATCAAAGATCACACGAGTGCTGGGAGCCAAATTTGTCCTCCAAAAGAACATAAATCTTTCTTAACTACTGAACAATATATCCAGGCCCAAATCCAATTTTATTACGAAAGGCTGTGTTTGCTTCATTTAAAAATAATTTTAATTTTGCAATATTATGGAGTCACAGGAAATTGCAAAGATACTACAGAGGGGTAATGCATATTCATCACTCTAAGGTCACCTCTTTCATAATTACAGAACAATCTAAAAACTAGGAACTCATTATTGGTATATTTATTCTATGTCATTTTACCACAAGTGCATACATATTTGTATAGAAACCACAGCTGCAAGAAACAGTACAACTTCTATACCATGAATTTCATTATCATACTAACATTCTATAGTTCCTGTTTTAATATCCTTTCTATAGCTGTGATATAATACTCTGACCAAAAGCAACTTAAAAGGAGAAGAGGGTTTATTTCATCTCACAGTTATAGCCCATCATTGAGGGATATGAACACAAGAACATGAGTGGGAACTTGAAGGCAGATCTACTTGCTCTTCCACACAGCATTACCTCCCACCACCATTTCCCTTCTCAGCTGAGGAGGTGCAGCAGGAACCATGGGAGAGGCTGCTCACCAGCTAACAGAATGGTTTGCACTCAGCTTTCGATACAGCTCTGTCCAGGGGATAGCGCTGCCTGCAGTGGGCTGCGTGCTCTTATATCAGTTAATAATGAAGACAGTTCCTCACAGACATGCCCACAGGACATCTTGATCTAGGCAATCCCTCGGTTGAGTGTTTCTTCTCAGATGACTCTCTGTGTCAAGTTGACAATCAAAGATAACTAGGCAGATCCCAAGAAAGTCCTACAGGAATTCTACTATGGTGCTCTTTAAGCTTTGGCAGCCCCAGCTTTCTCTCCTATCTTTGTTCATCTGTTTTGCGGAGCCAGAAATGCCTGTAAACAGAATCCTGAAGATCGAACCTGGAACATGACTTCTTTTCAACCAATATGATGACACTAAGATCCATTCAAGTAGCTGCACACATCTCTAATATTTGTGCTTTCCAGGAAGACAAAATCCTACCTCTAACCAAGAAGCTAATTAATACTGCCTGGGAGAAAGGAAATCTATTTTCTTCAATGGAGTTACACTGGGCATATCAACCACACTCCAGTTTAGACCCCATGCTCAGGGATAGTTGATCAACACAAAGTGTGTGTGTGTGTGTGTGTGTGTGTGTGTGTGTGTGTGTGTGTGTGTTGGAGAGGATATGATCAAAGTACATTGTATGAAAAAATTTTTAAGTAATCTGAAAACAAGTTCCACAAAACCTATTGGATGCTGTTAATTTCTCTCACTGTTGCGTTGGCTTCATTCCACTGATAGATCATATTTTCACTTATTTATTTGTTTGTTTATTTAGTGGGTAAAGGTGTTGTGCCTGTATGTATGTGTACCATCTGTGTGCCCCGTGCCCACAGAAGCCAGAAGAAGGTGCCAGATCTCCTGGAACTCGGACTACAGATGGTTGTGAGTGTGGGCGCTGGGAACCAAGCCTGGGCTCTCTGCAAGAGCAGCAAGTGCTCTTAAGCTCCAACTCCTTGACATACTGTATTTCATTTTCTTTTAGATTGTTGTATATTTTAATTTTCTCTTAGATTACTTTAAAGATTTATTTTTATTTTTAAATTCACTTATTTATTTAGAGACAGGATCTTACCATGTAGCCCTGGCTGGCCTAGAGGTTGCCATGCAGATATGATTGGCCTTGAATTCACAGAGGTCCATCTGCCTCTGCTTCTGTGGGGCAGGAATTAAAGTTGTGTGCCATTGCATCCAGCCCCCTTTTAAATTTTAAAAAAGATTTTAAGAAATTATTTTATGTATGTGTGCGAGTGCCTATGTATGTTTACTGTGTGAATGATCGGTGCTCACATAGTTCAAAGACAATGTCAGATCCCCTGGAACTGGAGTTATAGATGGTTGTGAGCCACAATGCTGATGCAGGGAACTGAACCTGGGTCCTCTGCAAGATTAGCAATTGCTCTTAACTGCCTCTCTCAAGCCCCAGGTCACATTATTTTGCTCTACTTTTCCCTTTGCCTTTTGAGAGAAGGTCTTCTTTTGTAGCCAAGAATGTCCTTGAAGCTGTGGTGCAGCCTCCAGAGTATGTGGATTATAAGTGAGTGCCACCACATCAGGTCAATCACTGATCCTTTCATTGCTGGTTTTAAACTGTACATTTTGTCCTGGTTGATTTTGCCAACTTGATGTATTTGCAATGTATTCAACTTTCCTAATGCTGCAAGCCTGTAATATAGTTCCTCATGTTGTGGTGGCCTCCAACCATAAATTATTTTCACTGCTACTTTATAACTGTAACTTTACTTCTATTATGAATTCTAATGTAAATATTGGTGTTTTCTGGTTGTCTTAGACAATTCCAGTGAAAGGATTGTTCAATCCCTAAAGGGGTAGCAACCTGCAGGTTGAGAACTGCTGGTCTAGGTCATATGAGGGGGCTGTATTGATTATTAATTAATGCAGGGGGCTCAGCCCACTGTGGGTGCACTATCCCATGGCAAGTGCTTCTGGGTTGTATGAGAAAGCTATCTAAGCATGAGGCTGGGAATGATAGAGAGCAAGCCAGCAAGCAACATTCCTCCATGGTTTATGCTTGAAGGTCCTGCTTAAGTTCCTGCCCTGACTTCCCTCAATGACCAACTGTTCCCTGGAAGTGTAAGTTTAAATAAACTCTTTCTTCCCCTAATTTGCTTTTGGTCAGAATGCTTTATCACAGTAACAGAGTAAAATTCAACACAATGATTGACGTTTGATATAAGTCTGTTATTTTACTTTCAATTTCTATTTGTTCTAGTTTTGTGGACGGGGATGGCTCTAGGCGTTAATCCAGGGCATGTGTATGGTATCAAGTTATCTACCACTGAGCTACACTCTTGGATTTTTTCATTTTTAGAGGAAGTTGCATTGGACATAGACTTTTGGGGTGATAGCTCTTCTATTTCAGACCTTGGAAAAAGGTCACCCACTGGCCATTGCAGTGCACAACGAGGCGTCTCCTGTGTGGATTTCCCCCTTTGGATGATGACATTCCTTCTCTCTGCTTTCAAGGTTCATTTTTCTGACCCTGGTTTTGTGGAGTTTGCCTCTGATATATCTTGGTGTTGGTTTCTTAAGTATTATAGCATTTGTTCAGCTTCTTGAATTTGAAAGTTAATATCTGCTGTGAACCTTGGGAAAAATTGTCATTATTTTTTGAATATTTTATTCAAGATGACCCTCCTTCTCCTCTTTTTGAACTTACTGCCACAATGCTGAATCTCTGGTTACTGACTCAGAGGCTCCTAAAGACATTTTTATTGATTTTTTCCAGCTTATTTTCTGTTAGCTTTTAGAAATGGGCATTTTACTTTATCATTTTGTTTATTGATTTTTATTTCTTCTCCATTCTGCTGTTGAGCCTGGATCAGTACAACACGTGCTGGCGCAGGTGTGTGCATGTGTGTAAAGTAAATTTTGGGGGCACTCAGATGAGGAAGAAGGTGTGTGAGTGGTCTTGTTACTCCTGCTCCTCTGTCAAAGCCCCCACTCTCCTCCTCTGATACCAGCGTAAATTCATATTTACACTGAACAAGCTCTAGTCAACCAACTCTGTCAAAAAAGTTCACACTTCCTTTTTCTTTCATTTTGCTTTGTTTTATTTTATTTTATTTCTTTGTGGTCCTGGCTGTCCTAGAACTTGCTGTGTAGACCAGGCTGACCTCAAATTCATAGTAACTCTCCTGTCTGACTCTGGAGTGCTGGGATTAAAGGTGCGCACCACCTTGCTTGGTCTCTTTTTTATTTTTGGGGACAGAGTCTCATGTGTTCTAGACTAGCCTCCAATTCACTCTGTAGTGAATTCAGATGACCTTGGATTTCTGGTCTGGTAGCTTCTACTTCCCAAGGGCTTGGATTTAGGGTGTGTGCTACTGCACCTATTTTTTACATAGTTCTGGCAATCAAACTCAGGACCTCAAGTTTGCTAGGCAAGAGCTCTACCAACTGAACTACCTCTTCTGCTAAAGACGTTCACACTTCTTTTAGTTCTTCTGACTGGTTCTACCCCATTCCCTACCCTAATTTCTTTTTCTTCCTTTCAGAATTACTTATTTAATTTATTTCCTTAAATATAAGCATATTTAAGGAAATGATAAATGTATATAAATAAATTCTTCTCCTTTAAACAGAAACTGTATCTGGATCTAGCAAGATGGCTCAGAGGCCCAACAGCTTGAGTTTGATCCCCAAAACCCCCATGGAGGAAGGACAGATCTGACTTTCACAAGTTGTCCTCTGACCTTCTTAACTGCGCCCTGGCACACACATGCTGCCCCTCCCCCCCATGAACATATTCTCTCTCTCTCAATATAAACATAAAACAATTGTGTTTCTCACATAGCATATTAAGATAGAAGCCTTGTAGCCTCCAGGATGTAAGAACCTTACAGTCTACAAGTTTCCACTGTGGGGAAAGAAATGCTATTGGTAGTATTTGACCAATGATATTGAACCGTAGACTTCTTGAGAGACCATTAGTGTCAGTTTGCATATGAGTCTCTGTTTATCCTCGGTGGAATGTTCAGAGATACTTGGATCTGGCTCATTTCCTTTTCCTTTTAGAATTGTTGGCACATAGTATGCTTATTTTACAGATAAAAGAACACTTGTCATGTTATTTTTGTGCATTGAATTTTCCAGATGATCTTAGGGAACCCATGATTCTTATATTATAAGAGGAAAAAGGCAGGGGGTGGGGGAGAAAGATAGGTGAGTCATGATGCCTTCCTTATATCAGACATTGAGCCTTGTGTAGAAGTCAGAATGATTCTCCACACGCACACGCACACACACAAAATGACATCAAGGAAGCAGGAAGTACCTACAAAAATTGTCTTCCAACATTTCCATTTCTTGGCTGCACTCCTGTCTGTGACAGCCAAGTAACTTTTCCCATGTCTTAACAAGTGTTTTCCATCCCTTATCCTCAGGTGGTCATGTGGAACTAACTCATGTGGGTTGCTAAATCTACCAGAACTTTTTTCTGCCCAAAGTACAGACAGTCACAGCATACCTTAGATGGGCCCTGCTGCACTGCAGGCTCTGAGATATTGCTGTTGAGACAGGGAAAGCAGAAGTATAAGGGCAGGTGTTGAGGGAAACACTGTTGACTAGCATCCTTCAAATGGAAAGAAAGATCCTTGTGCTTCTTACATAGCTCTTGCTTGCAGCTAAACACATAATTACAGCTGTGAATCACCACACTGGGCTCTCTTTCTTTTACTACATGTGACAATAAGCATGCTAATTGGAGGCAGGTGAATTGCTGTAAATATTCTTAGCACACAGTCATGTTCTGTAAAATGGTTAGTAGACAGTATGGCCCAAGCATAAATATGAATCAATAAACACCAGTAAATAAGTACCTCCCTCCATCCATAGTCAACTCTGAAAACCACAAGAGTGAGCAATTCCTGCTGCCCAACTGTTGTAATGTAGTGAATTCCTTGTTTGAATGTAATGCTGTGTGGAATAGCAAGGAGGCCATCTTTTTTTTTTTTTTTACTTTATTTATTTATTTTTTTAAATTACACTCATGATATTCATTAATTACACTCATGATATTAATCACATTTGTGGTATTCATAGATTACATTCACAGTATTCATTCAATTATATATATATATAATATATATATATATTTTAATTTTAAATGCTGAATGTCATTTATTTAAGGGGGGAGGAGGTCTTAAATACAGGCTTACAGCACAATGGGAGGACCCCGGAGGGCAGAAGTTCGCTACTGATGTTTTACAATCTTGCTTCTAATCTGTTAACGCCCACTATTCAGGGTACCAGGCAAGGAACTTCCCTAAAGCATTCAGGAGGGTGGAACCTGGCAGGGAATTAGCATAGGGAGAATATCAAGGTCAAGGTCCGCAAGCAAGGCAACAGGGGTCAGGGCCCTACAGGTCCCCCTTTTATTAAAAAATGAGCTTCTGACTTGGGTTGCGTGGGACGTCAGCAGGTCACCTTACCCGTCATGGAGACGCCTGCCCAGGCCACACAGGTGCTCTGTCTTAGGTTGGTGAGTGCCCCCCAGGCATTACCCATCTCTGAATACTCATTATCATACAGGCTCAATCGTGTGTGAGAAGGAGGCCATCTTTTAAGTCCTTGCCTTGACTTTACTCAGTAATGGACTGTGACCTGGAATTTTAAGGTGACATAACACTTTCTTCCCCTAAGGTGCTTTTTATCAGGCTATTTGTTGCAGTATCAGAGTGACAGTAGAAAAGGACCCTAGCACAGTAGTTGTAACACTGGCCCCCACGTGCAGAGGCAAAGCCATGACGGTGTGGAATAATCCTTTTGTACACTGTGAAGATTTGTCACTGTGATTGATTTAATAAAGAAGCTGAATGGCCAATAGCCAAACAGGATAAGGTTAGGAGGAAAGCCAAAAAGAGAATGCTGGGAAAGAGAAGGATGGAGCCAGATGCAGGGGGAGCAGAAGGTGAATGAGCCATGCTAATAAAGGTACTGCCACATGGCAGAGCATAAGTAAGGGATGTGGGTTAACTTAAAATGTAAGAGTTAGCTAGTAACAAGCCTGAGCTATTGACCAAGCATTTATAGTTTATATTCAGCCTCTGAGTGATTATTTGGGACCAGGCAGTTGGGACAGGAAACATCTGACAACACCATAATTTATTTCCTCTAAGTGAAAAAATGTAAGTTCTTACTTAATAAAGAAAGAAAATCACATTGTTGAGATTGCTTGGATATTTAATAAGAAACTGTGAATCTGTGAAGAAAGATAAAGTTTAGCTATCATGTCAGACTGCAGAAACATAGTAATCACTCGTAATAAGTGCTCAGGTAAGACGTAAAAGTCATTACATTTGAGTGTTCCTATGTATAAAAAGCAACTGTGTTCCTGTGGATGGAACTCAGTTGGCCGAGTGCTCTACTAGCATAAAGGAAACCCTGGGTTTGATCCTTATCCCTGAATAAACTGGGCATGGGAATACATGCATTTGGAAGGTGGAAACAGCATAATTAGGAGTTCAAAGACAGCCTCTGCTATGTAGCCAGTTTGAGGCTAGCCTTGGTTAACTAAGAAATTATTTCAAAAATAAATTAAAATGGGCTGAAGAGATGGCTCAGTGGTTAAGAGCACTAGCTGCTCTTCCAGAGGACCTGAGTTCAATTCCCCAAAACCACATGACAGTATACAACTACCTATGACCCCATTTCCAAGGGATCCAGTGTCCTCTTCTGGCCTCCCTGGTGACCAAGTACACAGAGGTTCACAGATATTCATGCAGGCAAAACACCATACACATAAATAAAAGATAATTAAAAGTAAATAAATGATCATATGAGTAAATAAATAAGTAAATGATTAAAAGTCTATGTGGTTACCCCTCCTTATGACAGGACTATGTCCTACTAAATCTGGTGATCCCCACAGCTTAGTGGTATGTGTCATCCCCCCCCCCCCCCCCCCCCCCCCCCCCCCCCCGCGTGGGTGTGTGTGTGTGTGTGTATTATAGTCCTTGGTACTTGATACTGTTGAGAGGAGCTCCCTCTGAGCTAAATAGCAGTGGCATGAGAGACATCACAGAGTGCTATCCCAGAAAACCATCAGGGTCTGTGGTGGTTTGAAAGAAAATGATCCTCAAAAGGAGTATCATTAATGGGAAGTGTGGCCTTGTTGGAATAGATGTGGCCTTGTTAGAGGAAGTGTGTCACTGCGGAGGTAGGCTTTGAAGTCTCATATATGCTCAAGCCATGCCCAGTGAGACAGTTCACTTCTTGTTGTATGCAATATGTAGAACTCTCAGTTCCTTCTCCAGCACCATGTCTGCCTGCATGCTGCTATGTCCAACTATGATGATAATGGACTAACCTCTGAACTGTAAGCCACCCCAGCTAAATGATTTTCCTATATAAGCATTGTTATGGTCATGTTGTCTCTTTACAGCAATAGAAACCCTAACTAAGACAGAGTCATACCCCTAGCTCATGGGAGCTCACAGACTCTAGACAGACTGCTAGGGAGACTACATGGAACCAACCTAGGCCCTCTGCATGTGGGTGACAGTTGTGTAGCTTGGTCTGTTTGTGGGGCCTCTAGCAGTGGGACCAGGGTCTATCCCTGATTGATGAGCTGAGTTTTTGGAACCTACTCCCTATGGTGGGATGCCTCACTCAGTCTTGATGCAGCGGGAAGGAACTTGATCACTCCTCAACTTGATGTGCCATTGCTGTGGAATGGCAAATGTATTGCTCTGATTGGTTAATAAGTAAAACACTGATTGGCCAGTAGCCAGGCAGGAAGTATAGGCGGAACTAACAGAGAGGAGAATTGAGGGAACAGGAAGTCAGGGAGAGAGACCTGCCAGCCGCTGCCATGACAAGTGAGATGTAAGGTACCGGTAAGCCACGAGCCAAGTGGCAACTTATAGATTAATAGAAATGGGTTAATTTAAGATAGAAGAAGTAGATAACAAGAAGCCTGCCATGGCTATACAGTTTATAAGTAATATAAGAGTCGGTGTGTTTATTTTATAAGTGGGCTCTGGGACTGGCGGGGGGCTTGGCGGGAGCTGGAAAGAAACTCTCCAGCTACATGCCATGCTTTGTTGACTCCCATGGGAGGCCTTACCCTTTCTGAGGAGTGGATGGGGGGGGTTAGAAAGGAGGTGGGTGAAGGAGATGGGAGGAGAGGAGGGAGGGGAAACTGTGGTTGGTATGTAAAATAAAAAATTAATAAAACAGAAAAAAAAGAAAGGAAGATGGAAAAAAAGGCAGGGTCATAGGTCAGAACCTCCACTTCAGTCCTTGGACAATGAGCTCCTATCAGATGTTAGTGCCCAAGATCTCTGACACAGGGATCCTCGAGTTTTTCACTATTCTTATTCCTCTTGATGATGGATTTGCTGCATGTTGTAAAATGCAATTTCAGTCATTGAGAATTTTACAAAGGAGCACTGTGGGATTTTTTTTCCTTTTCTCTTTTTTTTTTTTTAGACAGGGTTTCTCTCTGTGTCCCAACCTAGCCCAGATCTCACAGCTTTTCTCCTGCCCCAGTCTCCCAAGTGCTAGGATTAGAGTTGTGTGTCACTACACCTGGTACTTTTTTCTTTTGTTATTTGTTGCTTCCTGTTGCAGATTTTCTCACATAAAGAGAAACTCTTGGGAAGCAATGGAGTTTTCTCCTCCTGGAAATGCAACAGCCATTGAGACTGCATGTGACTAGGAGCAAGGAGAACCCTGAGGAAGGTGGAGTGGAGAGTGAGAAAAAGTCAGACACTTGATAATGTTACTATACCGGGGCTTTCCAGCAGCGGGCCTCAGCACACGTCATGCGTGCTGCATTCGAACCCAAATCCTCAGCTCTGAGGGATATCTGAAAGAGAGAGTTTATTGAGCTTCACAGTTTGGAATGTGTGTAGTTCACAAACACTGCCTATGAGATGGCAGCAGCAACATGGGGAGATGCAGTTAGAGGGAATCTTGGGCTGGTTTTCACCCAGAGCTTTTACTGATTTCACTTCCTCACCATTTCTCCTCTGTGTCTTCCAACTCTGTTAATAAATTGTAAGACACACCAGGAAATTTCTTTTACTATACAGATTAAATTCTCCACATTATTGTAGTTTTTGTGGTTTGAGTTTGGGTTTTCTTCCCTTTGCGGTCAAATGTAACCTTACTGGTGAAATATTTTAATACATTAGATTTAGAAACACCAAACACACACACACACACACACACACACACACACACTAAATAAATGTGAAAAATACAAATATTCTAGTGAAAAGCTTGACATTTAGTAAACCATAGTTGTGTTTATTACTAATCTTAGTGTCTCTTGTACTTAAAGAACCAACTGTGCATCACCTAGCTTACACAGTGGTAAGAGGACTCCCCAGACACAACCAACAGCCAGCCTTAATCTCCGGCGGCTCTGTTTGTGCTCTGGCCTTGGCAGACGGCGTTGCTGGGAGGAGGCTCCAGGAGGACTCCAGGTGCTGCTAACCTCACTGCTCCATGAAAGTGCTTATCCAAGGTGCATAGGAACCACTCGGAAGTGGCTCCATAGAGAGATGGTCTGGGCTTCGTTTCATTCAGTTTGCACAGCTGAGCACAGCCAGCCTGTCACAGGGAATAACCACAGCTCACCAGATGGAGGGACTGGTTCACCATGCCTGTCTCACTCCCATTTCTAATGACTGTAATTACTTGAAGTAATTTTTCTATCACACAGTGTCCTTTATGATCAAAATAAAACTCATGGGTGATCTTTGCTTAGGAGCAAATTAGTGAAGTCATGCTGGGTGAGCATCAGGGAACAGAAGGCCTGTCATCCAAGGTGGAGACAGCCAGAGTGCAATGATAAGCACTTGGATAACTGGAGAGTGTATTCCTGGAGCCCTCAGGTTGCCAAGGAGACGTGCACTGTGATGGGCTGTTTAGAATAGAGGAAGTGTTCTGGGGACAGCAAATATATCCAATTCTATTTTGCTAGACACCATTTGTAAATATCTTTCTACTTGGGGATGAAAGATTATATGCAAGTGCAATGCTTATAACTCTTACAAAAGACACTTGTCTAAACTTGGCCAAGAAACGTAACATTTTTGGCAAGTTGTAAATGACGTGTGTCCCTTTACTGATATCAAGCAGACCCAGGGCAGTGAAACTTGGCTTTCTGGGAAATGTGTGGCCAGAAACTTGGGTGCCCACAAGTTCTGAGACTGCATTACCAGAGGCGGTGGTAACAGTGTGAGACACGCAAATCTCACATGTCCTGGTGATGCCTGGCATCTCGGAAGGTCATTTCCAGCCTCCCCACTTCTCTGCTAACCTCTCAGTTTTCTTCTGGCATAATCTCCATGTCAGTTGTTCTCAGCTCCCTGAAGAATCGATGGCTGACCGCACGTCTTTCTCGACCAGGTCCCTGCTGCCCGCACACACTATGGAATTCCCTTCTGATTTTAGTTTTGGCATCATTCTTGTTAGAAAGTCACCCTTAAGCACACTCCAGCATGCCATCCCTTTGTACTGTGCCATGTCAGATGCTACCCGTTTCTTTGCTTCCTTGGAAGCACGTGCTGGGTCTCATTCATAGTCAGGTCTATGCCCAGCACATGACTTGGGATGTAATGGGTATTCAGTAAATGCTTATTTAATAGATGAATGAATAATAAAGGGATAGATATAGTCTCACACAGCTTAAGAATGTTAACTACACGTGGTATTGTCAGTATGATAGGATTCAGGAACAATAGATATGAAATAAAAACATTGGGTGGAGAAGTTGCACTTTAAAATCATTTTATTTTAAAATAATCTTAGTTTATGAAATGTTTCAAGAACAATATATGAAATATAAGGAACTTTTTAAGCATTTTTATTTCCTGAGCTGTTTGAACTGCCTCCCCTTACAACTGTGATGGTTAATTTCTATTGTTAACTCAACTGGATTTAAAATCACCTAGGAGACACACCTCTGGTCATATCTGTGAAGGTGTTTCTGGAGAGATTTACCCAAGAACGGAAGACTCACCGCGCCATGGGCCGAGGTCGTGGAGTGAATAAAAATGAAAGATAAGAGAAAACGGTCTGAGCTCCAGCACTCCTCTCTCTGCTTCCTGGCTGCGTGCGGAGGCTGGATCAGCAGCCACCTTACTCTCCTGTTGTCACAGCTAGAGACACATTCTCCCCATTCCTTCTGGGGCACGACACCCTCAAACTGTGAGCCAAAGCAGGATTTCCTTCCTGAAGTTGCACTTGTCAAACATTTTGTTACAGCAACAAGAAAATTGATGCAGTGACCGCATCCTTCCCACAGGTGGCTTTGCCCACTTCCTGGACTCTGGTCGCATTTGTCGGGCCTGTGTCATAGCTGCTGTTTTCCACACTGTTCCAGGGTTCAAGGTTTGATCAACAGAGCACGGGACAGTACCGCACTTTTGTCGTTAGACAGTGAAGCTATCTGTGCATCTCTCTCTATTGTGGTCATTTGCTCCAGGGAATCTTGTGCTAGATCATGAAACAAGGTTGATAGGTTGAGAAGCACATTTGTGAGACATCTTCAGACAAATCTTTTATCTGTTAAGAGTCCAGATGACTGAAGCCTAGAAACACAGATATAAAACCATGAGAAAGCCTGGGTCTGAACCAACCAGTCATTCCCGGGTCTATGACCCTTAGGAACTAACATAACTCAACAACCATTGCTTTTGGCCACTGAGTTTTGGGATAATTTGTTATGCAACAGGTGATAACTAATATAGCTCCTGACATTCCTGGTTTTAAAGCTTCATGTCCTGGAAAACCTCCCAATTCTGCACAAAGAGCACATGTATCAGACAAAATGTAACTTACATTAACATTATAGAGTCATAAGGTCATGGATAATCATAATGGCTTGATTACAGTGTTATTTCAAGATGATGTGGCTGAAATGTTATTCCTAAATTCTTTCCCAGCATCACATCTGTTCTGTGACTAACCTTCCCCTCCCTCCCTCCTCTCCACCTCCTTCCTTTCTCTGCTGATGTGGTAGCAGTGAAGACCATGCCCAAGCACACAGACTGTGCTGCCCAGTGAACTTTAATATGAGCACTGAATTTGCAGCCTGCAATAAAGACAGTGTTACGTCAGTTCTTACTCAAAAACATCTTTGAAAACATGATGTTTTAATTCCAACTCCCATCTATCTGAAAAGGATTTATGCTGTAATCTCCATCTTTGATCCTTTTTCTTCATTCTAGACTACACAGGATTGCCCCAAAGCACAAGTTAACTATCCCAGTCACCTGTCATTTAAACAAGAGATTTATTATTTTTATCCATGAACAAAATGCTAACTTGCATGGTCGTTTTCTGTGAGATGTCCTTGTGGTGATTTTATTTTCTTCATTTGTTTGGAGATGTGTCACTGTGTGTCACTCTCCCCAGCATTGTTATAACAATAGGAGGCCAGTGTCCCTATTGTGGCTAATAGTCATAACAGGCTGTTTCGATGACATTAAGGTTACAATTATGGCATGGTGAACAGAGAGGGGAGTCTATAGGGCATTAAAAGTCTGCAGGACAGGGAGAGACATTTTCCTCAGTGGTATAACTGCTGGGAAGATGTCCATGCTCTTTTAAACAACTCCTTACCCAGGATCCTGTAAAAAAAAACAAAAACAAAAAAACAGAAAATGAATGAAATTGAATGGGTCACAAAATACAGAAAAAGGAAGAAAGAAAGAAAGAAAGAAAGAAAGAAAGAAAGAAAGAAAGAAAGAAAGAAAGAGAAAGAACGAAAGAGAGGAAAAAAGAAAATAGAAAGGATTAGGTGGGAAAGGAAAGTGACCGGTGGGAGTGGGTGAGAGGTTAGGGCATAAGTATCGTTAAAATGCATTAAAATGTTATAACAAAGCCCATTATTATGGAGAACTAATATATATACAAAAATAGAAAGGAAAACAAAGACCAGAATTGTGAAACACCATGGAAAAAGCTTTCCCCTTCCCTCTCATCTCCTCTCCCCTGCTCTACCTTCTCTTGTCCCCTCCCTTCTCTGTTTCCTTCTCTCTCATCTTTCTTCCCTTTCCCCTCTTCTCTTTCTCTTCCTCCCTCTTCACTTTCCCCTCTGTCTGTTTTCCTTCCTCCCCACCCCTTCTTTTCCCTCTCTCCTGTACCTTCCTCCCTTCCTTGCTTTTTCCTTTCCTCTCCACTCTCCTCTTCTCCTTTCTTGGCCCTCTGTCCTCCTTTCTTCCTTTCAGAAAGGGAATGAATATATATCATGTAAAAGGAGGAATGTCCTCCAGGCAGGGAGTGTAGATGAGACTTCCATACCCCAGAGATCTCATTCTCCCTAGAAATCCAAATGGCAAAGATAGACAGTAGCTGAGGCTCCCAGAAACAGAAGACGCCTGCTGAGTCTTAGAGATCTAAGCATAGCATACAGACCTTCCAGGAAGTGGAAGTTTGTCTGAAGGACTAAGAGGAAGTAGAGGCTTGTAGAGAGATCTCAAGTAATTTTCAGCACTCTCCACCAATGTTGGGGACTGTACCCAGGATCTCACATGTGCTATGAAATTCTCTCCCTGGGTTGTATGTCCAGCCCTAATTAGTAATTAAAAATAGAGTAAGAAAAGCTGGGGCATGCGGACACATGGGACTAGATCTTTACTGTACTTCCTGCTTGTGTGGTATTAAGTCCTTTTAGAATTTGTGAACAGGGAACCAGGGCTGGTGTTGTAAGAGAGGAGACATGGATCTTCTGTTGTGGTAATCTTATAGTGGGTCATCCAATTCCCCAACACCAGTCTGTCCAAAAAGCAGAATCTAATTAAAATTCTTTTCACATGGACCACAAAGTGGACAGAGAGCAGTGCCTTGCTTCTCATGAAAAGTCGAAAGAGAGATACATGATGTTGAGAATGCTATAGTGACCATTTTGGCTTTTCCTGGTTCTCTCTCTCTCTCTGAGACCACTTTGTCACTGTACTTTATGATTGGTATAGCAAGGGCCACTGGTCAGCTGTGCCAGCCACATGATTACAGCTAGAAAAGCAGCTGAAGGCTTCTGTTAGCAAACATGTGGAGGAGCCAACTTTGTGCAGATCTTGATGTTCATCAAGACTTCAGGCTACAGATCTGCCCAAGCATATTGACCAAGAGAAATGTTGAGGTAGAACCACAGCTAAGCCATATCCACATTCATGGTCCTGAAAAACTGTGAAATAAGAATACTATTTATTATTTTTAGACAATTTGAAATTTATTTGTAATGTAATTAATACACCTGTCCATCCTTAGGCTTCAGTAAACTTTAGTGAAAGAAATAATCATTATACTTTCCTCTGTCTTACAAATATTTCTAGCATAATAGGGACACTTTCTTTTGTGGATGAGGAGGGATATGCTGGAAATTGAACACATGGTCCAGGGCCTGTGTACAATCCACAAACACCTTGCCTCTGAACATGATCTGTAGCTAAAATGCTATGTAATCAGATGTCAGGACACATCCTGGCTCATGGACTATGTAGGCTACACTACATAGAACTTTCCACACATTTCCTCTTCTGTCTTGCTTCATGGCCATTGGGTTTCTGAGAACTAGCATTCTGATGGTATAAAACTCTGGAACTGTGATATACTAACATGGAAGATCTGAGATTATATTCCATGGCAAACCAACATGGAAAGTCTGGTTTGTAGATACAAGCATGGACAGTGGAAGAGAGAGGGTGAAAAGAGAGATTTGTCATCTTCCTGGAAAACACCTAAGCAAATATCTTACCTTTCAGGACCAATCTGGGTACTATGAGACTCACTGTATCCTTCTAATTGTCCCTTTTATCTTTGAGCTGCTTTGGAAAGCTTGCCTTTCTTTGCAACCAAATGATTTCCTTCCAGACAGTGTCCCAAGACCTCACTACTTGGTCTCTTATTTACACTTTGGAACAGTATCTGTGGAGTAGAAGCCATGCTTTGTGTCCAAATTTTCATCAAGGATAGTTTTTACAACACAAGTTTGGGCAACATGTGTAGAACCATTACTGTCACAAGCTAACAACAATGCAGTCATTTCTTGGGGATCCCACCTCCAAGCACAGAGGGGAGAGCAGCCCTGTCACAGCAAAGGCTAAGAATATGGAAATGAGAATGTAGCACAGTTAGTGGAGGGCCTGACTAACATGCATGAAACTCTGTGTTTAAAGACAACACCTCAAAGACTTTTTAAGTCTTGGAATCTCAGCACTGGAAGAAGGAGGCAGGAGGACCGGAATGTCAAGGTCATCTTTACATAGCAAGTCTGAAGCCAACGTGAGATACAGAAGACCCTTCAAAAATCAACAGAATAAAAACTAAAGAGCTCAGTTTGTGATGTGTTTGCCTTGAAAGCATGAGGACTTGAGTTCACTTCCAAAACCCATGCAAATTAGATAAAATGCCAAGGGAGGTGGAGACAAGAATATCCTTGGAGCTTGTTGGCCACTCAGTCTTGCGAAATTCCAGATCAGTGAGAAACTCTGTCTCATCAAACAAACAAACAAACAAACAAACAAACAAACAAACAAACAAACAAACAGACAAAGGTATATGGATTTCCATGGAGAAATAGCCAAACTTGTCATTTCTTCATACAAACATGTGCACATGTATCTACACACACATGCACACACAAAAGAATATGAGCACATATACATAACATCAAAATTGCTGGATCCTAATGGCTCCCTCAGGGGAGGGGGTAAGAAGGTGTGACGTCAACAACATAGACAACAGGAGTTAGTTGAAGGCAAATGGCAGACTCATTTATTCAGTAATGGGGAAGGCCTTTTATACCCTCCTCCCAGTACCCGAGCTGTGTCCCAATGTGTGGCATTGTGTGATTGTTTCTCATTGGCTGGGCACGATCAGTAACTCTGACAGCAATCAGGAACTCTGACAGTACTTGTTGCTAGGTTCTCGGGCAGACTCCAGGTTGGCTCATTAGGAAGTACCTTATGTGAATGTCTTGGCAACTGGTTTGAGCCAATTTCCTCGACCCCATGTGCCTGTTCTACTATATAGCCACCTTTTTATCTTATTGTGTGGGTGCTCAGCAGGAGTCAGAGTTCTTTGCTCCAGCCTTGTTGACCCCACCTGGTGGGGAGGGTGCTCAGAAACTGGACTGTGCCTGTCTTAGGTGAGTTTGCCAAACAAGCTATTACCTGTCATTGACTATCAGCCCTTGAAGAGCATCCATCTCTGCTGAGTCACCCAGGTGGGGAGGGTCAGGCATTTGCATTTCAGAAAACCAGGCATGCATAACCTCCTGTGGAGGGCTATAAGTTGGCTGTCTAAGAGCCATTAACTGTAGAGTCACCTTAGTGGCCACCCATTGTTGCCACATGTGTTGTAGAGGACACTTAAAAAGGGAAAAGATTAAAAGCACCACCCCATCAATCAAAATATAAGTGAAAATCCAGGAGGGATCAAACAATCTTTTTATATAATGCCAAACCTTTTAAAAAATAAAGAGTTAAAGGCCACAACCTCTGCCCTCGTCTGATTTCATTGGAAAATTTTGTGTGTTAGCTGTAATGAATAATATAGAAACTTAACTGACCATGGGACCTTAATATATTTAGCTAGCTCCTGGGCTGCTAAATTAATATACCTCATCTCAAAAGGCATCATACAAAATGAGGAAAAGCAAGAGTCCACAAGTCTTCAGCCTTTAGAGGGGCAATGAGAGCAAGGAAGGGAAGCATATCTATTTTCCATCCTGGGTTATTTCTTCTTTGGTGGAAGCAGTCTGATCTGTGACTAGGCTCACATCTCTTGCTGGGACCCATATTGGCATAGTGGCACTCTAAGGAAAAACACAAGCATACCCTCTACCATGGGTTAGCAGGGGGGCTGGTGGCTGCCATTGGAGAGAGTCAGGATCTCTCCATATCACCAGGGGCAGGATGTGTTCTTTGACAGAGACACCCAGTGCTTGTAGGCTGGGCTGAAGCAAATCTTTTGCTTCTTGAGTAAACAACCTTAGCGGAAGGACAGGTGAGGCCCTCCAACAATGAAAAGAGGTGTCTCATCTCTTGGTCAGGGATAGTTAAGAAAGGTTTAAGCCAATTAACCATACCACATGATTGTTGTAATTCTGAGTGTGAGTACATTTCCTCCATTTCTGATTTAAAGGAAAGGGGGAAGACATGCTTTGCAATGGAAAAGCCTAAAAAGGCAAAGGGGGTTACCACTTGGACCTTATCTGGAGCCACCATCAGATGTAATGATGCAAGATCTTCTAATATTCCTTTGGCAACTTTTGCAGGTAGGCTGCATCTGGGTGTGCCAGGAGGAGATCAAAAGAACATCCCTGGGGACACTGACCAAAGCTTGAGAAACATATGGCTGGCAGATAATGGGGCTAGTCTTCATTCCCTGGGGCAAAATTGTCCATTGATATCTCTTAGCTGGTTTATGCATGTAGGTTCCCACAACAGTAGAGGAAAAATGATCGCAATTCTATGGTGTCAGGGGAATTTGAAAAAAGCAATCCTTAATATCTAAAACTAATTAATATACAATAAGATGGAGGAATGGCACTAGGGTGGGTGAGGCCTGGTTATGTAGATCCCATTTTTTCCATTAGACCATTAACTATCCTGCAGAAGGTTGTAGCATCTCGATTTCTTGGGGATAACAAATATGGGGGTGTTATGTTTACTTGTGGATGGCTCTATATGCCCCAGCTTTAGCTGTTCTGCAACTAATTCCTTTAGGATTGACAGCTTGGGTTCAATTATAGGCCACTGTTCCACCCATACTTCTTGATCTAAGAGCCATGTCAATGGAATGGGGCTAGGGGGCTCAATTGTGGTGGACCTTATGGGACAGTGGCCTTTAGAATTGGGAATGCAGATCTCATGCAGGGTCATGGACCACAAGATCCACCTTTTCATGGACCTAAATGTCATCAAAAAAGGCCCTGTCATGTAGTTATGACAACACCCATATCCTCTAAAATATCTCTGCCCCACAGGTTCCTAGGTACAGTGGAAATGATAGGCTCTTTGATTGCCATCAAGGTCTTTCCAATGGACCAGATGGGTGGTCTTCTTAAAATCTTGATGGCCTCCCACACCACTGATGGGGGGAGCTGGGTTTAAACTTCCAGTGAGGGAAGTGAAGTACCCCAGTCTCAGTTAAGATGGTGGCATCCATACCTGTGTCAACCAAGCCTTTGACAGCTTATCCATCAAGATAGACAGTCAGCATTGGGAAGTGTGGGAAAATGGGCATTGTCCAATAGATTTTTGAACCACCAGAGCCCCCTCTTACTGGCAGGCCTGAGGAGTGCCCCGCCTGGAGTTTAAAGGGGCTGGTGTTTCAGCAGGCTATGACCTTCAATCCTTTGCCCAATGAAATCCATTATTACATGTGGTGCACCGGATCCTAGGCTTTGCCCATGGGCAGTCACTTTGCAAATGGCCTGGTTTGCCACATCCCCAGCAAATTCTATCTACCTGAGGGCCCTTGGGAGTGTCATTAGCACATTGCCTGTCAGTGAGCAAATGTCCAGGGAGGCAGTAAGAGTAGTGATGGGACCGGTGATGGGGTAAAGATCTCTGGTGGCCTGCACCCATTTGTGTATGTCCTCATTTCACATGGCTGCAACTGCATTATGGGTTTGGATACTGAGCCCCTCCCAAGTCAGCTATTTAATCAACATATCTCTAAGGGGTCCTGAATCCACTCTGTGCTCTACTGCCTCATTGACATGGGCCAGGAAGTCAGTGAATGCCGCGACCTGCACAGCCAGGGACCCAGAACTGGCGAGGGACGCCAAGGTTAAACAGCACTCTGGACACAGCATGGTTCGTCATTCAAAGAGAGCTCCTTTATTGACTATCCATCAGCCTTATATACCCTGCTACTTCCTACTCTCCATGGGGTCAGGGTATGTGCCTCAGGTTCCCATCTGCATCCCAGCAGCTCAGCCAAACTGGAAGACCACAAGCAGAGAGCTGATTCTTGAAACAATGTTCCAGCAATAGCTATATCGTAAACATCCTGTGACTTACTGACCACAGGAAAAGAGAAAGGACAAAAGGGCACCTTAGGGCAACTTAGGGCAAACAGCCTATGCACAAGGCCTGTTCAGCACCTGCTGCCAACAAGTGAAGAACTCCCCTGGCTGTTGGATAAGATTGTAAAAGTAAGCTGAGGGGTCCTGGGGAGTACAGGCTCTGGGGTCTTTGAGGATCAGGTCTGAGACCTGTTGAAAATAGGTATTCAAGCTAATCTGTGCCTGGTGCACAGGATGGACATATTCCCCTCACCCTGTGAGCAGCATATCATAGGCTACTGTGACATTAAGTAAGATGTTTTTTCAGGCCTTGGATTCTACCTGATCACCATAGCTGATCTCTAACTGAGAAAGACCACGGGCTCCAACACAGCTTTAAGCAAAGGGTACCAATCAAAATAAGTTTGTAAC
This sequence comes from Peromyscus aztecus, assembly GCA_902168405.1. Taxonomy (NCBI): domain Eukaryota; kingdom Metazoa; phylum Chordata; class Mammalia; order Rodentia; family Cricetidae; genus Peromyscus; species Peromyscus aztecus. Next base: position 21,880 of record CABHPQ010162859.1, on the reverse strand, counting down.
TGCATGGACCATTGAGCAAGGACCTGCGGAAAGTAGGAGGAATCTGGGCCTGACTCATTGGCTGCCTTCTGGATGAGAGAGAGATCAGCTATGGGGGTGGGAATCCAGGGGTGGACATTGGCCTTTGGACCCATATTGCCTGGGAAGGCTTCTATGGGCCTACGGACCGACAGTGGCACAGGCTGTGAGGGTTGTAAGATGCCTGGTGAAATGGGAGAGTAGCTGCATCCTGAGGCAAGTGGCTACAGGGGTAGATCACCCCCAAGAATACCGTGGCAGGGGCATAGGTGTCTCCAGTGGTGGTGGAGCAGAGAGGGGAGCAGCGCATGACTTAATGACAGCTCCTTTCTCCTTCACAGATTTCTCAGGGCCCAGACTGCCTCTCTCCTCCTCATCATTGGATATCATAGAGATATCTGACAGGGAAGTGGTAGGGGTGATGAAAAGATGACCCATCTTTTAGAGGGAAACAGCAAGCAAACAACAGTCAGAGAGAAGATGACGGTTAACAGGGGTGGAAATTTATATTGGACCCTATGTCTTGCGCTTTAGTGGGGGGACTTCTGTGGTTTTTAGGCCACAGCCTTATGCCCACATGATGTATCTGGATAAGGGATGACATTTGGGAGCCCAGCTTTGGTTCTACCTCCTGGGGGGGGGGGTAAATTCTTATGTGGAGGTGCCAGGTGAAAGGAAACAGAAAAAAAACCCTGCCTTCCTAATGGGACAGGCAGACAAACATGACAGACAACACAAAAGAAGGAAAGAAGTGGGGGTCCCAATGTTTACCTACCAAAAGGACCAAAAGAACACAACACTGAGGGCCCTTCTCACCAAAACACACTATCTTGGGGACGCTGTCAAGCACCCTGAGTGAAGAGATGATCAGAATCTGCACCAGGAAAGAGAAAGTAACAGAAACCCCAGGTTAAGGCTCCAGATGTTGCTGAATCCTAATGGCTCCCGCAGGGAAGGGGATGAGAAGATTTGGTATCAACCACACAGACACTGGAAGTCAGCTGAAGGCAACCAGCAAACTAGTTTATTCAATAATGGGGAAGGCCTTACACACCCTCCTTCCAGCACTCAGGCTGTGTCCCAATTTGATGGCATTTCATGGTCATCTCTCATTGGCTGGGCGCAATCAGGAACTCTGACAACACCTATTGCTAGGCCCTCAGGCTGACTCTGCATGAAAAATGGAAATATGTTCCTTAAAAAATTATTTTTATTCATGTGCGTGTGCGTGTGCGTGTGCGTGTGCGTGTGCGTGTGCGTGTGTGTGTGTGTGTGTGTGTTGTATATGTATGTGTGGGAACCTGTGTATGCCAGAAGATGGCACCTATGCCTGGACCTGGAGTTAGAGGCAGTTGTGAGACACTGTATACTTGGCTGGGAACCAAACTCTGGTCCTCTGAAATAGCATGCATCACTCTTAATCATCCAGTCGTCTCTTCGGTCCTTCTATTCTTTGTTGAATAAATACGTTATTCGTGCCAATAGTCCAGTTGACAACACTTTATGTAATTTCATTGTATAATATTGACAGCATAATGGAAAGCAATCCATCGTATTAAATTTTGGTACTTTAAAATCCTTTAATACAAACTTCTTAAAACATTGAACATAAAAAAAAATGTTAATGGCAGAGAAAACAAAACACCCAGTAAGAGAAATCGCTTCCTCCTAACAAATGCAAAAACCATCTGATTACATTTTGAATCAGAATACCCTGCTTCTTAAATGTTAAAAACCTGCATTCCTTAAAACACATTTGTAAGGTAGAACTGCACCCTACTAAATTGTGTGTCCTTTGTGACATAAGTAGCTATTTGTTTCTGGGTTTCTTGTTTATTTATTTATTGGTTATTTATTTATTTTGTTTTTACATCCCAAACAAAGGTTCCCTTTCCCTTCTCTTCTCCCAGTCTCCCCCATCTTTCCTCTCCCCCCACCCCATCCACTCCTCCTCCTCTGTCCTTTCAGAAATGAGCGGGCCTCCCAGGGACATCAGCCAGCCATGGTATATCAAGTTGCAGTGAGACTAGGCACCTCCTCTTCTATTAAGGCTTCATGAGGCAATCCTGTAGGAGGAATGGGTCCCAAAAGCTGGCAACAGAGTCAGAGACAGCCCCTGCTCCCACTGTTAGGAGTCTCATCAGAAGACCAAGTCACACAATTGAAACACATCTGCAGAGGACCTGGAGGGATACAGGCAGGAAGTAGATCAGAATGTATGCTTGCCCATGATTGGAACTCATGGGAAATGAAGTGAATTATGTGTCTTTGTGGTATGGTGGAGCTTCCTTTGGGTATATGCCCAGGAGTAATATAGCTGGATCTTGAGGTAGATTGATTCTAAATTTTCTGAGGAACCAACACATTGATTTTCAAAGTGTCTGTACAGGTTTGCACTCCCACCAACAATGGAGAACTGTTCCCCTTGATCCATGTCCTCTCAAGCATAAGCTGTCACTTGTCTTTTTGATCTTAGCCATTCTGACAGGTGTAAGATGGAATCTCAGAATTGTTTTGATCTGCATTTCCCTTATGGCTAAGGATGTTGAATATTCTTTAAGTGATTCACGGCCATTTGAGATTCCTCTGTTGAGAATTCTCTAATTAGATCTGCACCCCATTTTTAATTGGATTATTTGGTTTTTTGATGTATAGTTTCTTGAGTTCTTAATGTATTTTAGATATTAGACCTCTGTCAGGTGTGGATTTGGTGAATATCTCTTCCCATTTTATAGGCTGCCATTTTGTCCTATTGACAGTGTCCTTTACCTTCCAGAAGCCCTTCAGTTTCATGAGGCCTCATTTGTTAACTGTCACTTCCAGTGTCTGCATGATTGGTATTCTGTTCAGTACGTTGTCTCCTGTGCCAATGTGTTCAAGGTGATTCCCCACTTTCTCTTCTATCAGGTTTAATGTATCTGGTTTTATGTTGAGGTCTTTTTGATAGATACAGACTATCTATCAAAATACATTCTTCTACATACTGACATCTAATTATGCCAGCACCATTTGTTAAAGATCCATTGTATAATTTTGGCTTCTTTGTCAAAAATCAAGTGTCCATAGGTGTGCGGATTTACTTTTAGGTCTTTGATTCAATTCCATTGATCAACCTGTTTTTATGCTAATACCGTGTGGTTTTTATTACTAAAATTAGGGATGGTGATACCTCCACCAGTTCTTTTATTTTTTAGGATTGTTTTTAACTATCCTGGGTTTTTTGTGTTTCTATATGAAGTTGAATATTGTTCTTTCAATGTTTGTAAATAATTGTGTTGGGATTTTAATGGGGATTGCACTGAATTTGTAGATTGTTTTTGTTAAGATGACCATTTTTACTTTGTTAATTTTGCCCATCCATGAGCATGAGAGATCTTTGATATCTTCTCCAATTTATTTCTTCAGACTTGAAATTTTTATCATATGAATTTAGAGTTATTCCAAGATATTTTGAATTATTCGTGGCCACTGTAAACAGTGATGTTTCCCTGATTTCTTTCTCAGTCCATTTATCATTGGTATATAGGAACACTATCAACTTTTTTAGTTGATTTTGTATCCAGTCACTAAACTGAAAGTGTTTTTCAGATGTAGGAGTTCCCTGGTAGAAATTTTGGGGTTACTTATGTATACTATTGTATCATCTAAAAATAGCAACACTTTGACTTATTTTTTTTCCAGTTTGTATTCCCCTTGATCACCTTTAGTTGTCTTATTGCTCTAGCCTAAACTTCAAGTACTATATTGAATAGATATGGGGAGAGCAGACAGCCTTGTCTTGTCCCTGATTTTAATGGAATTACTTTATGCTTCTGTCCATTTATTTTGATATTGGCTATTGGATTGCTGTATACTTTTTTATGTTATGTAAACCTTTATTTTGTTGAGGTATGTCCCTTGTATCCCTGATCTCCCCAAGACTTTTATCATGAAGGGGTGTTGGATTTTGTCAAAGGCCTTTTCATCATCTAGTGAGATGATCATGTGTTTTTTGTCTTTCACTTTGTTTATACGGTGGACCACATTGATGTATTTCATATGTTGAACCATCACTGCATCTCTGGGATGAAGCCCATTTGATCTTGGTGGATGATCTTTTTGATATGTTCTTGGGTTCAGTTTGCCAGTATTTTATTGAATATTTTGCTTCAGTGTTCATGAAGGAAATGGTCTGTAATTCTCTTTGTTGAGCTTTTGTGTGTTTGGGTATCAGGGTGACTGTGGTTTCACAAAAAAAAAATTAGGAACTTTCCTTCTGTTGTATTTAAAAATGGCACATGGCTGTCACAGTGGGTGGGAGCCATGGAGAGAGATACACTATGCAGACCACATTCACATAGAGAGTCTTATTGGGCGGAAGGAAGAGAAGGGGGCTAAGGAGAGAAGAGGAATAATGAGAGAAAAAGAGACAGGAAAGGGGGAGAGAAGAGGTGTGGACATGACCTCATGGGAATAGAGAAAGAGGAAGAGAGAGAGGAGAGAGAGAGAGAGAGAGAAAGAAAGGTGGGCAGATCCCACCTCTTAAAGGAGTCTTGGTGCATGCACAAATAGGCTATGCAAATGGGGCTCATCTATTAGGTAGTCTCTCTCTAAGTTGAGAGTTGGCTTTCTGGTGGTTAGCTTGACCTTTGGTGCAGTGTGTGCAGGGGGGGGGGTCTCTGTTCATGTGATTGGTGTGGCCTACACCTATTTTTCTAACTGGTGTGGGCAGCACCTGAGCAGCTGAAGTCTGTTCAAGCTGGTGTGACTTGTTCCCATTGTGACTGGTGTGGCTTGTGCTTGAGTAGTGGAAGTCCACTGGGGTTGGGTGCAGGGCCCAGCAGCAGGGCAGTGATGAGCTGGGATGTGTGGGCCATGGGGAGTGTCCCAGGGAACAGAATGCATGGAGGGGGAAGTTCTACTGGTAGGCTGATCATTCACCCATTCTGTCTGCTGTGGTCTGGGTGTGAGTGACAGAAGTTCACTGGGGTTGAGGGCAGGATACAGTGGCATGGCCAGCAATATGCTGGGACAGTATGGGCCATAGGAAGGGTCCTTGGGAACAGAATCTAGCTTTGTGGGCAGACGGGGCACTCACTGGTTCTAACTGGTATGGCCTGCCCCTGAGTGGCCTATTTCTGGGTTTCTAATGAATGTTGGTTTCACCTGGTTGGAGTTACAATAAGGAGCAAGGTTATGAAAGAGGGAAGTGGTAAAAAGACAAATGAAATTAATCATTTGCAAATAATTGGATACTGTCTTAGGGTTTCTATTGCTGCAGTGGAACACCATGACCAAAAAGCAAGTTGGGGAGGAAAGGGTTTATTCAGTTGCATTTCAGCCTTGCTGTTCATCACTGAAGGAAGTCAGGACAGGAACTCAGTCAGGGCAGGATCCCAGAGGCAAGAGCTGTTGCAGAGGCCATGGAGTGGAGCTGCTTACTGGCTTGCTTACCATGACTTGCTCAGCTCACCTTCCTATAGAACTCAGGACTAGCAGCCCAGGGATGGCACCACCTACCATGGGTTGGGCCCTCCCACACTGATCACTAAATGGGAATAGGCTTTATAGCTGGATTCAAGAAAGGAAGTATTTACTCAAATGAGGCTTCGTCCTCTGATGACTCTACCTTGTGTCAAGTTGACACACAAAACCAGCCAGTACAGACACAAACTGTATCAATCTTCCTTGGCAAAAAACAAAGTCTACATTTAGTGTTTTCCATCAATTCAACAGAGGCATCTCTGCAAGAGCTAGCATGAGTGGAAGAGGCCACACATATAAAGCAAAGCACAAATACATCAATGTAGCTGCTTTGAAAGTGAAAATGATCTCTCCTAAAATGGGGGATCTTCAGCTTGGAATCAGATGGTTTCCCTCTCCCTACTCAATACAAGAAATAACAGATGAAACATTTTTTTTTAAAGATTTATTTATTATGTATACAGTGTTCTGCCTGCATGTATCCCTGCAGGCCAGAAGAGGGCGCCAGATCTCATTACATACGGTTGTGAGCCACCATGTAGTTGCTGGGAATTGAACTCAGGACCTCTGGAAGAGAACAGTCAGTGCTCTTAACCATTGAGCCATCTCTCCAGCTCCCGAAACACGTTTTTAAAAATACTTTCCACGAAGTTCCTGATAACTGTTAGACTCCAACTCTTCAGTATATCCCAAAGGAATTAAAGCAGAAATCAAGCTAATTTTAATTTTATTCTTTTTTTTTCCCAGTTGTGTTTGATTTTATTCTAGGTGTCTGGGCTGTCTAGTCTCTGGTTCTTGGTTACCCAAGCAGTGTCAGGCATGGGTAACTTTTTGTGGGCCTTAAATGAAACCAGACATTGGTTGGCCACTCCCACAGGTTTTGTGTCACCACTGCTCCAGCACATCTTACAAGAAGGACAGATTGTAGGTCAAAGGTTTTGTGGCTGGGTTGGTGTCCATGTTTCTCTTTTGCTTTCTGTGGTGGTTTGAAAGAAAATGGCCTTCAAAGAGATCGGCAATATTTGAAGGTGTGACCTTCTTGGAGTAGGTGTGGTTTTGTTGGAGGAAGTGTGTTACTGTGGAGGTAGACTTTGAGGTCTCATATATGCTAAAGCCACTCCCAGTGAGAGAGACTGCTTCCTGTTGCCTGTGCAAGATGTAAGACTCTCAGCTCCAGCACCACGTCTACTGCACCCTGTCATGTCCCACCATGATGATGATGAACTAAACCTCTGAAAGCCACCCTATTAAATGTTTTCCTTTATAAGAGTTGCATGGTCATGGTGCTCTTCCCAGCAACTGAGACCCTAACTAAGACAGAAGTTGATACCAGAGACTAGGGTAATGCTGTGATAGGTCTGACCATGCTTTTGTTTGAAGGAACATGGACTTTGGGACTGCTGAATTCTTTAAATGGGGCTTAATGGACCATATTAGTAGGAGCATGGAAGACATTGGTACTGAGAATGATTTGATCTGTGGAGGACTGGCTCAAGAGGTTTCAGAGGAGAAAAATTTTAATATATTGCCTAGAGATTGTTCTTGTGATAATTTGGTGAAGAAAGTGGCTGATTTTTACTCTTATCTGAAGAGTTTGCCCAAAACTAAAATAAAAAAAATGTATTGATTCCATTGGCAAAAGAAATCTCAAAACAGCCTGGTATAGACTCTGTCATGTGGTTACTAGTGTTCATATTTACAAAGATTTATAATGAAAAGGAGCAAGTTGAGGAGAAAAGGACATCATCAGAATATCCAAAAGGAATTCTGGTGAGGGTTGAACATTGTTGGTGTGCTAGAAGCCAGAGACTTTGAACCTGACCAATAACTCATTACACAGTGAATATTTACAAGTGAAGTTGTTTGGACAAAAAGGTCTGCTCTGTGACACACTGCAGCTCCCAATGTCACTGAAACAAATGAAAGGTGATGGAGAAGGAGCAAATATAGAGGAGCAAAGTGGTTTTTGTTGTTTTGTTTTGCTTTTTGTTGTTGCTGTTTTTAATTGATATTTTTATTTTATTTTAATTTCTTTTTAAATTTTCTTTTGGGGAAGATGCTACAAAGGTGAAGGGTAGATGAGTGGGATAGGGGTGCATGATGTGAACTTCCCAAAGAATCAATAAAAAAATTAGATGTCCATTTGTGTCTGGGTCTTCAATTCAATTCTATTGATCAGTGTGTCTGTTTTTATGTCAATACCATGTGGTTTTTCTTACTATAGCTGTGTAGTACAGCTTGAAATCAGGGATGGTGATACCTCTAGATATTCTTTTATTGTTCAGGATTGTTTTAGGTATTCTGGGTTTTTTTTGTTGTTGTTTTTTTGGGTGTGTGTGTGTGTGTGTGTGTGTGTGTGTGCGCGTGCGTGCGTGCGTGCGCGTGTTTCTGTATGAAGTTCAATATCATCCTTTAAAGGTCTGTAAAGAATTATTTTGGAATTTTGATGGGGATTCTGTTGACTCTATAGATTATTCTTGGTAGGATGGCCATTTTTATCATTTTTACTATGCTGATCCTATTGATCCGTGGCCATGGGAGATCTTTCCATCTTCTGTTATCTTCTTCAATTTCTTTTTTCAAAGACTTGAAGTTTTTAACCTTGAAGTCTTTCACTTGCTTGGTCAGAGTTACCCCAAGATATTTTATATTATTTGTGGCTATCATAAAGGGTGTTGTTTCACTGATTTCTTTCTCAGTGTTTGTTAGTTGTATTTAGGAGGGCTACTGATTTTTTTTTTTTTTTGGTTTGTTTTGAAGAGACAGGATTTCTCTTTGTAACAGCCCTGGCTATCCTGGAACTTACTTTATAGACAAGGCTGACCTCAAATTCTACCTGCCTTTACCTTCTGAGTGCTGGGATTAAAGGTGTGAACTACTATGCTTGGTGTTTTTTTTTGTTGTTGTTTTGCTTTTTTTTTTTTTAGTTAATCTTTTGTTACTTCAATAGAATGTTTATCAGCTGTAGGAATCCCTCGTGGAATTTTTAGGGTCGCTTATACTTACTATCTTATCATCTGCAAATAAAGATACTTTGACTTTTCCTTTCCAATTTGTATTCCTTTGATCTCCTTAAGTTGTCTTATTGCTCTAGCTAAAACTTCAAGTACTATGTTGAATAGATATGGATAAAGTGGACAACCTTGTCTTGTTTCTGATTTTAGTGGAATTGCTTTGAGTTTTTTCCATTTAAGTTAATATTGGCTATAGGCTTGCTGTAAATTGCCTTTATTGTGTTGACGTATGTCCATTGTGTCCGGAATTTTATCATAAAAGGGTGTTGGATTTTGTCAAAGGGTTTTTTTTTTTTTGGCATTTAATGGGATGATCATGTGTTTTCTTTTTAGGTTTATTCATACAGTGGATTATATTTACTATTTTTCATATATTGAACTATCCCTGTATCTCTGGAATGAAGCCTATTTGATCATGGTGGATGATCTTTTTGAATAGTTCTTGGATTTGATTTGAAAATATTTTATTTTTTGGATTTTCCAAAAATATTTTTGGAAAATATTTATTTTTGGATCCATGTTTCTATGGGAAATTGGTCGGTAATTCCCTTACTTTGTTCAGTCTTTGGGTGGTTTGGGTATCAGGGTAACTATGACCTCATAAGGTGAATTGGGCAAGATTCCTACTGTTTTTATTTTGTAGAATAATTTGAGAAATACTGACAATTAACTCTTCTTTAAAAGTCTGGAAGAATTCTTCACTAAAACTGTCTGGCTCTAGACTTTTTTGATTGGGAGATTTTTTTTTAATGATTGCTTCTATGTCACTAGGAGTTATAGGTTTATTCAAATTGCTTATCTGATCATGATTTAACTTTGGTAAGTGTTACCTATGGACACAATTATTCATTTCTTTTAGATTTTCCAATTTGGTGGATTCTCTGGATTTCTTCAGTGTCTGTTATGTACCCCTTTTGTTTATGATTTTGTTAATTTGCATATTCTTTCACTGTCTTTAAGTTAGTTTGGATAAGGGTTTGCCTATCTTGTTAATTTTCTCAAAGAACCAACTCTTTGTTTCATTGATTCTTTGTATTGTTCTCTTTGTTTCTATTTTGCTGACTTCAGCCCTCAGTTTGATTATTTCCTACTGTCTACTCCTCTCAGGTGAGCTTGCTTCTTTTTGTTTTAGAGCTTTTATGTGTGCTGTTAAGTTGCTAGTATGAGATCTCTCCAATTTATTTATACACACACACACACACACACACACACACACACATTAAAGTGCCATAATATATGCATATGTAGGCACTTAGTGATATGAACTTTCCTCTTAGCACTGCTTTCATTGTGTCCCATAAGTTTGGGTATGCTGTGTATTCATTTTCTTTGTATTTTAGAAGGTCTTTATTTTCTTTATTTCTGTCATGACCCATTTGTTGTAGACCACTATTTTTCCTAGTGGCTGTACCCAGCAGGACTGCATAAGAGGTTGATTGGATCACGGATCTGGGTACCAGGTATTTGTAAGGGTCTACATTTGACTGTAACTAGCAAGGGGGAGGTCTTTTGCTCCACCCCTTGGCATTGTTATAAATAGACCTTTGGAATAAAGTTCTGGGCCAGTGAGTAAGGATTCAGGCCCACTCAAGTCTATCCTGTATTCTCTCTCTGTTTCCTTCCCCTCTTTATTTCTAACTAAGTCTCTTATCCCTCATTTTTCAAGAGTCCCTGGGGTAAATTAATGTGGGGGTTGGTCCACCACACCCATTTTCATTCAGTAGAGAGTTGTTCAGTTTTCACATGTTTGTAAGCTTTTTGTTTTCTGTTGTTGTTGATATACAGCTTTAATCTGTGGTGGCCTGGTAGGATGTAGGGAATTATTTCACTTTTCTTGTATCTGTTGAGACTGTCTTTGTTTTCAAGTATGTGGCCAATTTTGGAAAGAGTTCCATGGAGAGAAGAAGAAGGTATATTCTTTTGTGTTTGGGTGAAATGTGATACAAAAATCTTACCAATAAAAACCAGGAGTCAGATATCAGGGTAAAACTTTGAAAGAGCAGATATTGAGAGCTGCTGGTAACAAAAGGCCATGGGAGTATATAGCACATGACAAAAGGTCAGCCTATCAATTGGGACATTTTAACTGGATGATTTGTCTTTTTTCTTCAGATATCTCATTTGTCCAGTGGTCTTCAGATTCCTTGGCTGGATGCCTTCATTCTCCTGGAAAGACAAAAACAAAACCCTTCCCCAACCCTAACTTTGGAGAGTTTCTCTTTTGGCAAGTTATATCTGATCAAATGAAAAGCATTTGTTAGTCTTATAAGTTAGTTTAGATGGAATGGTCATGCTGGTTGATGAACTATCATCTCCTCTAATCAAGAGGTATCTTTTGTTCAAATCCAATCTTTATCAATTTTGATGGCATTCATAGCTTTTCTTCTCCTGTGGAAACAAAAACAAAACCTTGTCCCCAATATAACACATATCCTGGTTTCCATTCTGAGGTCAGCACATCTTTAAACTATGCAGGCTGATTTAATTCAGTAATTTTTTCTACTATCCAATGTCTCTCTGCAGCTATTGTTCCTTTTTCATTAGCATTTACAAAATTCAAAGTTAATAAAGCATTATGCAATCTATCTCTGGGGTCTTTATTATCCTTTTCTGTTTATTAAGTATATCTTTTACAGTTCAATTTGATCTTTTTTAAACTTCTTGCCCTGCAGGATTGTGTGGTATACCTGTAATATGACTTATGTTGTGATATGCAAAAAACTGTCTCATTTTACCAGAGACATATGCTGGAGCATTGTCAGTCTTAATTTATACAGGTATACCATGATGTCCATAATTTCTAACAAATGTGTAATTACAGATCAGCTTTCTCAGAACTCAAAGCAGTTGCCCATTGAAATCCTGAATATGTATCTATGGTGTGGTACACAAAATTTTATTTTCCAAACTCTGCAAAATGAAACACGTCCATTCTCAAAATTTCATTTCTTTGAGTACTTTTTGGGTTACTTCTAGCAGGTAGTGGAGTTTGGTTATACAAGGAACAAGTAGGATGTTTTCTTATAATTTCCTTGGCTTGTTGCTAAGTGATGAAAAAATCCTTTTTTTCAAACCTGTTGTTGACATAGTGCTTTTTATGAAATTCTGAGGCTTATAGAACATTTCCCACCAATAGTTGATCAATTTCACCACTGCCTTGTGCTAGAGGGCCTGGCAGACCCATATGGGATCTGATATGTGATATATATGTAGAAGATAAAGTAACCAGAATGGAGTCAAGCTCTAGATCCAAACAATCCACATGTGCATCCTGTAATTTCTTTTCTACCAAAGCATATTCTCTCTTAGAGTCAGCTGATAATTTTCTTGAACTATTTAAGTCCTTGTCTCCTTATAAGGTTTGAAAGAAATCACTTGGTTCTTGAGTTGTTAATTTAATTGTGGTCCATAGCCAGTTAATATTTCCCAGAAAATTTTGAAAGTCAGTAAGAGTCCACAATTGATCTCTCCTGATTTGTACCTATTATGGTTGAATTTTTTATAAACCTATTTTATATCCTAGGTAATTAATAGAATCTTCTCTGTATTTTTTCAGGAGCAACTTGTAATTCCAAACAAGGCAAAATTTTCTCTAAAGTATCTAAATTTGAATCAGCTAGTAAGATATTATCCATATAATGGTAAATTGTAGATTGAGGAAACTGTACATGAATCATTTCCAATAGCTGTCATGAAAAATATTAGCACAAGGTGGGGCTATTAAACATCTCTTATGGGAGAACCTTCATTGATATCTCTTAACAGGCTGAGAATTATTATAAGTGGGCACCATGAGGCATATTTTTCTCTATCCTGTTCTTGTAAATGTATAGTGAAGAAACAGACTTCTAAATCAATAACAGACCATCCTTTAGGTAATGGAGAAGGTAAGGGAATTCCAGGCTGTAAAGAGCCCATTGGCTGAATTACCTTATTAATAGCTCTTACATCTGTTACCATTCTCTATTTTCAAGATTTCTTTTTAATAATGAATACAGGAGAATTCCAAGGGTTGGCTGATTCTTCAATATGCTGAGCATTTAGCTTCTCCTGTCCCAGCTGTTCTAATGCCTGTAATTTTTCTGATGTCAGAGGCCATTGTTCCACCCAGACAGGTTTGTCAGCTAACCATTTTAAAGGTAGGACTGTTGGTACCTTTGAAAGATCAGCAGCTGTTGTGCCCTGTTTCTGTACATCCTGAGTGATCAGTGACTATTCTTTATACCTTTATACCTTATATTTTTCCCAGAAGCATACATTAGTTTATGGTTTGTTTCTGATATTGGAGGAATGTTAATCTGGATATTCCATTGCTGTAAAAAATCATGTACCCATAAATTCATTGCTATGTTAGCCACATATGGCTTTAAATTTCCTCTCTGTCTTTCTGGTCCTATATATTTGACCCGTCTTGTACTTTGATTTACCTGAGATAAAGCTTCAATCTCTAAAAGCTGAACATTTACCTCCTGAAGAGACCAATTTGGATGCCAAGATTCTGGTGCAATTTTTGTTACATCTGCCCTTATGTCTACAAGACCTTCAATTATAATATGAACTATTCATATTTTTAGTTTTGGTCTTTGATTATTTATAGAAGTTTGCCAAAATATTTGCTTTATGGTTTCTTCTGAATTTTTTGTTTTATCTCTAAAGCTGTTTTATCATCCAGAGTAGTATGGTTTTTTACAATAGGCATTAGGTCCTTTAATTGCTCTGAGGAGGAGTTTCCCCTATGGTAAAGGGGAATGACTGAACCAAATTTGATATGGGGGCCTGGGAGAAGTCACCCAAGGTATTTCTCAATGCAAAGGGTTACCTTGTCTGTCTCTTGTTGATCTGCATTCATTGGTCCAATGTTGACCTTCTGTTTGAATTAGAAGAAACATTGTTTCTAGGAATTCCCTGTCTATAATCCCTTTTTAGGTGACCTTGTTTGCCACAATTAAAACATCTGACATTTTGATTTTTCTTCAAGCCTCTGGAAATCACCTCTTCTATCCAAGCATTATCATGGTTATGAGATTCAATATTAACTATATCTTTGATCCATTCCTCTATGGTTGCTGATCTTGCCTTTAAAGGACTAATTACCCTTTTGCATTGTGAATTAGCATTTTCAAAAGCCAAAGATTCAATTATTATTTGTCTAGCTTCTGAATTTCATATCATTGTATTTACAGCTGAAGCCAATCTTTGTAAAAAATCAGTGAAGGTTTCTTTGGGGCCCTGTATAACTTTAGTAAATGACTCAGTTTTCTTTCATACTTCTTCAATTCTGTCCCAAGCATTCAAAGCTGCTGCATGACATATAGCCAGGGTGTGGTCATCATATAGAGACTATTTTTGTACATCAGCATATTTGCCCTCTCCAAGAAGTTGGTCTTGGGAAATTTCAATACCTCTAGACCTATGGTCCTAGCCTTATCTTTCCACCAGGTCCTCCACTGTAATTGAGCATCAGGTTCCAATACTGCTGTAACCAATTCTTTTCAATCTTATGGGACAATTCAGTTACTAGTTGACCATGAATTTAACACCTGCTCACAAAAGATGAATGCATACCATAGGAGACTATCACTTTCAGTTCCAATACTGCTGTAACCAATTCTTTTCAATCTTGTGGGACAATTCAGTTACTAGTTGACCATGAATTTAACATCCACTCACAAAAGGTGAAAGCATACCATAGGAGACTATCACTTTCCTAAATCTCCTCAAATATAGCATTTCCACAGGATTCCAGTCAGCTCTTACATAGCTTTGGGGATACCTGTCATTTTGAAGTTTTCCCATAAAGTGACTGGATAAATTAAGGTTGGTTGCTTGATAATCTTGGGCTCTTCCTCTCTAATTTTATAATGTAATGGTGAAGTTGGTTCTCCTTTAAATTCCTCTGTCTTTGTCTGAATATCTCTATTATCTGATTTAGTATGTTTTTCTAAGGCTTGTAACTAATCAGTCAAAATGGGAATATTTTCTCTACTAACTTTTTCTAAGGCCTGTATCTTGGCCCTCATCAACTGACATTTTTAGGATAAAACAAGAATCATAAAAATGATAATTGACATTATGTCAACCCCAGCTACATTGATCATCCCTTCATTTAATTGCTCCATTTTTAAACCATTCATTGTGTAATTATACAGAGCCCCAACTCCTTCCATTGTAATAGTGTTTCCCTGGTGGTGTGGAGCTAACTCTGGAGGGGCATTTGGAGTCTAGGTACCTGTGGAGCTTGGGGCTGTGGAGATTGTTGTAGGGAGGCTGTGAGAGGAAAATCCCAGACTTACTCAGAGGGCTTGGGGAAGAAAGGGAAAGCCAGCCAGAAGTGTGATGACTCCTCCAGATGCAGTTCCTGTGTGCAGCTTTGGTGGGTGCCAGTGGCCACAAAGCCACAGGCAAGAGGCTATTTCCTGAATTTGTGCCACCAAAGCTGGAAGCCAGATGTTGAGTAAATCTAATTAATCTTATCATTAAAAACCCAAGAGTCAGATATTGAGGTAAAAACCTGAAAGATTAAAGAAGCAGGGGAACAGTCACCAGTGACTTCCTACCTCTTCCATTCCTCTGACCAAAAGGGCCTAGATCCTGTCTCAACCCCACGTTACCACTTCCTCTCTCTCTCTCTAGTCCTCGAAACCTCTATGGTTAACTCTGTCCTCTGACTCCAAGCAAGCTTTATTTGTCAGAACACATACAAAATATCACACAACAGAAATGTTCTGTAAATATCTGTTAGGTCCATTTGGTCTATAACACCTGTTAGCTCCATTAGGTCTCATAGTTTTATCTGGATGACCTGTCTGTCAGTGAGAGTGGGGTGTTGAAGTCTCCCACTATCAGAGAGTGGGGTGTTGAAGTCTCCCACTATCCGTGATTTAACCAGTAGTAGCATTTCTTTGGTGTCCTTGTGTTAAGAACTGAAATGTCACCTTGGTAGATTTTTTCATTTGATGAATACGTAGTATCCTTCTCTATCTCTTTTGCTTAATTTTTGCTTGAAGTCTATTTTGTTAGATGTTAAAATGGCTATACAATCTTGCTTTTTAGGTCAATTCACTTGGAATATCTCTTTTCCAACCCTTTACCCTGAGGTGATGTCTATCTTTGATACTGAAGTGTAATTTTTGGATGTGGCAGAAGGAAGGATCCTGTTTTCACATCCATTCTGTTTTTCTGTCTTTTTATTGGAGAACTGAGTCTATTAATAGTGAAAGATATCAGTGACCAGTGATTGTTGATTCTTGTTATTTTGCTGTGGTGTTGTTGTTCCTGGTGGTGGTGGTGGTAGTGGTGATGGTGTTGTTGTTGTTGGTGGTGGTGTTGGTGTTGTTGTTGTTGTTGGTGGTGGTGGTGATGGTGTGTGTTTCCCTCTCTTGGTTTTTCTGGTGTGAGACTAATTACTTCCTGTGTTTTCATGGGTGTATTTAACCTCCTTAGTTTGGAGTTTTCCTTATAGCACTTTCTATAGGTCTGGATTTGTAAATAGATACTGTTTAGGCCCTCTCTGGATTTCTCATTACATTTATAAATCATAAGTATTTCAGACATTTCTAAGAATATGACACATGCCTTTATACCATACAGGAAACAGAGGCAGGTGGATCTCTATGAGTTTCAGGCCAGCCTGTTCTATGCAGTTCCAAGTTAGCCAGGACTTAATAATAAGACCTTATCGCAAACAAAGAAAGAAAGAAAAAAATGTGGACACCATAATTGGGAATACCGTAAGACACTGTGAGCACTCAGTCTACAATCAGAAGTAAACAAAATGCAAGAGGACAGAAAAGGAAAGCATGCTGACCTCAGGAAGGACGTGCTGTACAGCACCCAGGGGAAGAAGTCACCTGGGAGCCACCACGCCCATCCTGACTGTGACCCAGGGAGTGTGTGGAGCAAAGCCACCGTGCCTGACAGATACTGATGGGCCATCTTCCAGAGAAGAGCAGTGTCTCTGTGCACCTCATCACCGAGGTTACTGTCCAAACCAGTCATTGGCAGTGGAGAGGTTTCCCTCCTCTCCATAGTCCAGTGTTTTCATTGGAATCTCAAAGGTTTTGTTTGCCGACTCAATCACGACCTGATTCAGGCCTAGGAATTACGCCTTCTCTCTCAGCTTCATTGGTGAATTTAATTTTAGTTCAGAGATGATTTGAATAAAAACTGATTGCTCAGGTCATGAATGCTATGAAAGCATGGAAGAGCCACACACACGGAACACACACGGTGGTCAAGCGTTCACCAGGGAGACATCGCTACATTTTGGGCAAAGTTTATTTAAAATTACATTTTCTGTGATAAACACCTTCTTCTATACACAAAATAATTTTCCAGGACACCTACTAGACCATTTTTCTGGTTTATTTTTATATGTATTTTTCCTTTATATGTGTGTGTGTGGGGGGGGGGCTTGAGTGAATATATGTGCACCATATGAGCGTGGGGGCTAATGGAGGCTGGAGACTTTGGATTCCATGGACCTGCACAGGTAGCTGAGAGCCACCTGATGTAGGTGCTGAGAACTGGACCCAGGAGCAGAAGCCCGAGCAGCAAGTACTCTTAACCACAGCCATTTCCCCAGTCACTACTTCTTGTGTGTGTATGTGTGCATGCTCGAGTGTGCCCATGACTGTATACTCATGAATGAAGGTCCCCTTGAAGGGCAGAAGAGGGTGCGGGATCTGCTGGAACTGGAGACTCAGGCAGCTGTGAGCTGCCCCATGTGGGTGCTGGGAACTGAAGCTGGGTCCGTTGTGAGAGCAGCAAGCACCGAGCCATCCCTCCAGCCCCTGCTTTTGTTCATGGTTCCAAGTTCTGAGAAGGAGAAGTCTGAGCTCTGGGCAGAGATAGTTAAGGCTCATTCCAAAAATTTATTTCTGAAGTCTCAATGAAGCAGCTTGTTCCCTGCTCTGTCAAGATGCCCTGATTCTTGGGTTCATCATATAGTCTTGCACTTCTGGAGGTCTGGGTGGGACTGAAGAACACTGTGGTTTTTTTTTTTTCTTTTTTTCTTTTTGTTTGTTTGTTTGTTTCCGAGATAGGGTTTCTCTGTGTAGCTTTGGTGCCTTTCCTGGAACTCACTCTGTAGCCCAGTCTGGCCTCGAACTCAAAGAGATCCACCTGCCTCTACCTCCCAAGTGCTGAGATTAAAGGTGTGCACCACCACTGCGTGGCTTGGTTTTTGGGGTTTTGTAGATGTAACCAACCATCTTATTAAATAAGAAACACAGAGCCAATGTAAAGATAAAAGCCCCAGAGGTCAGAGCTAAGAGCCTTACCACCTGCCACCAGCCAGCTTCTTCCGCCAAGAGACCTCTCCGAAAAGGGAGCTACTTCCTGTGCGTTTGTCTTTAAATAGAGTTCTGTTCTGCCTTCTCATTGGTGGTAAACCCAACTACGTGACTGCCTCGTCACTGCCTGTCTGTACAGACCTCCAGGTCTTCTATGGTTGGTATTGAGATTAAAGGCATGTGTCTCCAATGCTGGCTGTATCCTTGAACACACAGAGATCTACCTAGTTCTGCTTACCAAGTGCTGGGATTAAAGGCATGCACCACCACCACCCTGGCTTTCCCTATGGCTTGCTAATAGCTCTGACCCCTAGGAAACTTTATTTATTAACATATAAATAAAATCACATTTCAGCACAAATAAAATACCACTATAGGGTTTGGTAAAACATCTCAGACTGTTTCTCAAACATGTCACCAAATGTCTTTTCTGATCCCATGGGACTCAAATGTACTCCAAGAGACATTTAATTCCTGTGCTTTGACTATAGGAGGACTTGAGAGTGATTTATTAAATGGTTCCAAAGATTTGTATAAGCATTAATCAGTTGTTTCATAACAACCATTATGATGAGAATCATCTCATCTGTTGAGTGTACAGACAGAATAAAAATGGAGATGAAGGTCTTCCTCTCATATCTGGAACTGGGACATATACCTTCTGCCCTCAAACACTGGGCCCTAATTCTTCCACCTTCAGATTTCATTTAATTTATTTTTATTCTTTTAATTTAGTGTGTGTGTGTGTGTGTGTGTGTGTGTGTGTGTGTGTGTGTATGTGTATGGGATCTAGGGATCAAACTTGGAAACAAATGCCTTTACCTGATGTGCCATTGCTGGTCCATAGGCTTAGTGATTTCCCCAAGTCATGTATAGTTCTCAGACCCTGTGGACTTAGATGGAATTATACCACCAGGTTTTGGCCTCTAGAATTACGTAAGCCAATTCTTATGATAACTTTTTCTATCTATCCATCTATCTTTCTATGAGTGATGGTTAATTTTCTTTCTTTTTTTGCGGGTGGTGGTGGTTCAAGACAGGATTTCTGTGCAGTCCTGGCACTCGCTCGGTCGACCAGGCTGGTCTTGAACTCATGGCTGTGCCGTACGTGCCTCCTGCATGCTGGGACAAAAGGCATGCACCACCATGCCCCGCTGAGTGACGGTTAGTTTTCTTTGATGAGTGTTTGGGATTGAACACAAGGTTTTGTGCATCTGTTCATGCAAAGAGAGTGCTCTCGTACTAAATGCCATTCCCAGGCTTTGTGATGGTTAATTTAGACTGTCAACTTCATTGGATTTAGAAACATCTGGAAGATAGTTAAGTATATCTCAATGTGTCTGTGACAATGTTGAGGGCATTTCCAGAGATGCCTAGGTTGTGAGGGCTCTCACCTGATGCGTGGTTTAATCCTCTGATGGAGTCAAACATGAGTGGATGGTGGAGCTGTGGAAGGTGAGCCTACTTGGGCGAAGAGGTTTGCTGGACGTATGCCATAGAAGGGTATGTCTTGGCCTTGCTTCTTGGTATTATTCTCTCTGTTTCCTGGGCACCATAATGGGAACATCTTTGCTCCAGTATGGTTTCTGTGCCATGATGGTTGGTCTCATCTCAGGCCCAAAGTAATGAGACCAATTGACCATGGGTAGAAATCTGAAGCTGTGAGCCGAAACACATCTTTCCTGCCTTGAAATAATTTCTCTCAGGCATTTGCCTCAGTGACGAAGAGTCCAACTATCAGTAGTTGGTTCTGGTTATGTGATTTGACGACTACACTGCTGGTCAGAGGACCACATTGGATAGGACCAAAAGGCAAAGACTTGATGTGGGTGAAAGCAAAGGCATTTTGGGAGCTATGATCCAGAACAGCTACAGAGGTGTCAGGCCCACATCTCCCAGGTGTGCTCTGACTGTGTCACTTGTGTAGAAGCAGCCATGGCCCTTTGGACAGTGGTTTTAGAACACAGTAGATACCATCAACATTCCTGGGCACTGTCACTGTGTGGATTGCTTCTCTGTCTGGGAGCAGTGGACCCGGGGCCATGCTATGGTGAGTTGCCTTTCTGCCTAGAGTGTGTGGGAGACCAGCCCCCACTTTTATGAGCAGAGTACTCTTGAGCAGGGAGAAGTGGGAAATATTTAAATAGAAAGAGATACCTAGGTGACAAGAGGCAAGACAGAAACATAGGATAGCCTTGGGAGGGCCTGAGTCAAAACCCACCAGCCCAGAACTTTATTCAAAAGGGCTTTTTATAACAATGCCAAGGGGTGAGGCAAAAAGACCTCTCCCTGCTAGAATCAACCAAGTGTAGACCCTTCCAAACACCTGGTACCCAGGCCGGGGGTCCAATCATGCTCTTATGGAGTCCAGCTGGGTAAAGCCAGTAGGAAATCTCTGTGGGCTCCAACAAGAGTGTTTCCATTTAATCACTGTTATGGGAAGCCCAGGCCTGCTTTCTCTTTAGCTTGTCTCTGATGGGAGCTGGTGAGCTCAATTCTCGCCAGACACAAATACTTGATGTGTGTGACTAAAATCAAACTGCCTGTGAGGGCTGGTGTATACATGGAGACAAGGGCACAGTCTGAGCAGCAACTGTATTTACAGGGAAAAGATAAACAACAGAACAGGTCATCAAATAGCACTCTCTGTTGCTTTCTTCCCTTCCCAGCTTTTCTAGTCTTTGGTGCTGAACCCATGATCTCTTTGTGAGTAGTTCATTTTATCCTGGAAGCTGTTGGATAGCTTGGAGTTGAGAGCAAATTGATATGACTGAGGCTGGAGTGTCAAGATCTCTTTGTCTCTAATAGGAAAAACTGAGGGCCAGGACACATCCACCACGGGGACAGAGGGGTGATGTCATCATTTTGAGGCATTCACTGGGTTTCCCTTTAAAAGTGGGTCAGCCCTTCACCGCACATTTAAAGGGGGAAAAACCACTCCAGGTTTTGGTTGCTTCCCAAATACAGTCGTGATGTGTCAGCTGAGGACAGAAGAGGGAGGCCTTCCTATTCTGTGGGTCTCTGGGTTGGTAGAGATACAAGGTGCAGGTTGACTAAACCAGACAATGCACGCTGAAAGTGGACCTAGGAGCTGCATGCCCCTCTCTGACTGGGTTTGCTGGAAGTTCTGTTCCTACTGTGCTCTAGGGATTGGTGATGTTAGAGGAGTATGGTCACTATGCTTGCTCATGTCACTGAGTGACAGATTGATAAAGGTGGTCAAATAGCTGCTGGCAGTCAGGATGTAGTTGGCCTTTGGCTTGGTTTTTCTCCATCTGGTTTAGGTTTTGTGGCTGTGTTTCTAGCTCCGAGCAATTGCAATAAAAAGAAAGATCGAGAAAATAAAAACAAAATATGATTTGAGAATTCCATTCATCCCAATCCTGTAAATAAACATTTTTTAAAAGAAATCAAGTCTAAAATACATTATTCCAGAAACTACATTAAATGTCCAAACCATCACACAGACACAGATGAAAAAGTTCCATTCCTGAATGTATGTTCAATAGAGAAAAGAGGCTGTTCCATCCCACCCTGAGGGGGCCCTGTAACCAATAAGAGGAAAGGGGAGGGAGAGAGAGATAGGGTGGGGACAGGAAAAGGAAGAGAAAGGAGGAGAGAAAAGAGAGAGAAGGAGCGAGGTGGAGGAAGGGGGAAGGGGAAAGAGACATTGGAGGAGAGAAAGGATGTGGGACAGAAGAGGGGAGACAGGGAGAGAGAGAGGGAAGGATCGAGAGGAGAGGGACCATGGGAGAATAAGATGGAGAGAGAGGGAGAGAGGGGGTAGGGAGAGGGGGGAGGAAAGGAAGGAAGACTAGGGAGAGGAGAGGGGGAGATGCCAGGCTTACCATAACTTAGACCATAGACTTCCCAGCTGAATTCTCTTCCTTCTCCAAGACTCAATTGTTGGTTTGTAATTGCACACCAACTTCTAAAATGTAGGCAGGTGCAGTTGCAAATACAATTTGATGTCTAATTGCCATTATTATGCTTGGCATTTGCAAATTTAATTCTAATTACAGAATTAGCTGCTGTATTGTATCAGAAAGAAAAGGAAGTATTTTAATTTAACATTTTAATAGGAAGTTTATG
>CABHPQ010162858.1:8078-23327 GCA_902168405.1 Peromyscus aztecus | reverse complement strand
ATGTAAGGTACCAGTAAGCCATGCCACGTGGCAAAGTATAGATTAATAGAAATGGGCTAAATATAAGAGTAAGAGCTAGACAATGATAGGCCTGAGCTAATGGCCAAGCAGTTTAAATAATATAAGAGTCTCTGTGTTTACTTGGTTGGGTCTGAGCGGCTGTGGGACTGGCAGGTAAAAGAGATTTATCCTGACTGTGGGCCAGGCAGGAAAACTCTAGCAACAACATGCTAAGGTATACATGTGGAGGTCAGAGGATAATCACTTTGTTGGAATCTATACACATATGGGACCCTGGGATGAAACTTAGGTCATCAGTCTTGGAAGCAATCACCTTCACTGGCCCAGCCGTCCTGCTGGCCCTGAATTGTTATTTCTATCCTTTTATCACTGAACCAGGGAACCAGGATTCTGAGCTGGGAGGCTGTGCCATAGGTCTGCTTTGGACTAGAGTCATATCAGGAAGATCTGACTTTCCTGGGACCCCCAGTGCAGCTTTGGGGACAGTGGCTGTGGGTGAGAAAACCCACCAGCCTTCTCTCAAGATGACGGCACCATGCTCTGCCTCCCAGGTAGTCTCAAACACACACAATTACATCTTTTCTCCCATTCTCCCCAGAGTGAGATTAGAAACCCCTTTCCCTTCGTGCTCAAGCAAGCTCAAGTCTAACTTAAATTGACATCCAGAAAAATAAGGTTGCCCCTAGCAACAGCTCCAGTTGAGTTGTTTCATAGAGCAGGGAGATTATGTCATCATTTATTTGCTTGTTTGTTTTTGCTGTGGTGAGGACACTTAGCCAGAGGCCCCACCTTCCTCACTAAACGCGAAGTGCACAGTTCTGTGTGGTTAACTGGATGCGGACACTTTTGTGTGCTTCTCTCTCTCTCCCAGCGTCTTCGGGATGGCTACTGTGTGCTGAAGAAAAGGAACAAGATTGAAGGGTTATGTTAAGCCCAAAGCGAGTGTGCCGCTTTTATGCTCTAAACGCCTAGGCATAATTTACATGTCGATGTGGCAATAAATCGCTCTGTGATCTCCTCCTCCCTAAGACTGGTGGAGAAAGAATAAAAAGGAGGAAATTGACCTTCTGCCTGGGGTAAAGGACAGAGCCTGGCTGGAAGCCTGTGTCTCAGCAGAGTGTGTGACTGAATCGAAGGGGTGGGTGGGAAGCAAGAGAAGAGAGAGGAAAGGAGAGGATGTCAAGGTTTTAGAGCAAGCTAAGAGCAAAGAAACAAAAGACAGACACGTTCTTGGACAGAAAATACTTCACCAGCTAAGCTGTCTCCTTGGCCCCTGGGACCCGCCTTTTGAAGCCACACGGGGCACCAGAGGAGTGCCACCCTGGGGAACAAGTCCTTCCTTATAGACCTTTTCAGGGCGCTCAGTCTGCAAACCACAAAGGGATGAAGCGAGGAAAAGCTACAACACAAAGTATGCCATTTCTGGGTAATGCTCGCCAAGGAAGAAAACACACTGACAGTCCCTGGCTCTGTCTGTTCACTAGAGCGGGTGGCTGCCGGCCACAGACAAACTTGAACTTGGACCCGTTGCCATTTCCAGTGTCCCCAGCCACTGCTGACCCCAGAGCTCTGGGTCTGGATCTGAATTCAGATCTCTATCATCCGTGTTTTCAAAAAACTAAGTACAGCCACAGGCACCTAGCATCCCTCTGCACTGGAGATGTGATGTGGAGGCAGGAGGGAGAACTCCCCGGGGCCCACTGACAGTCTAGCCGAATTGATGAGCTTTAGGTCAGTGAGAAACTGTCTCAAAAATAACACGGAAAGCGGCAGACAAAGACACTTGACCTCTGTCCTCTGCACGCATGCACACATGGGTTCGTTCACAAAAGAAGGCAGAGCTCAGCGAAAGGGCCTTAGGCCACTGGGGACACAGTTGCTAAAGGGGATTAGCGAACCTGGTTTGGGGGTCTCCTCCTCTTCTTCCTCCTCTTTCCTTCCTCTTTTACCCCCTCCCTCCTCCCTCCTTCCTCCTTCCTCCTCTCCTCTCTCCCTCTTTCACTTCTCCAGTGGGAGAAATGACCACTTTTTCTCATTCATACATCCACCAGAAAGTGCTCCTACCTGTCACCCTCATTAAAGACCAAATCAGTGGATCTCCTGATCGTGGCCTTTGAACCACCCAAACTGTAAGTTCAATAAATCTCTTGACTTCCTACAAAGCCTTGTTGAGGTATTCTACAATGATGGAAACCTATCTCAGCTGGGAAGATGGCTCAGGGACTGATATGCTTTCTGTGAAAGCACAGGACCTGAGTGTGGATGCCCAGCACCCACATAAAAGCCAGGGACAGTTGTGTGCATCTGTAACCCCAACACTGGGCATACGCAGGCAGGCAGATCCCTGAGGCTCCCTGGCCAGCCAGTCTACCCAAATCATTGAATTCCAAATTGTATGTTATATGAGATATTGTCATGGAAGACCCCAATGTTGACTTCTGGCCTTCATAGTCACACATGTACACACACACACACACACACACACACACACACACACATACACACACACATCAGACAACTCTAGTTTCATTCTAGTTCTTCATTCAGATAAAAAAATAGTAAATGTATTTCTTTAATTTTGGGAGAAAGGTATACCTGCCACTGTGCACGGGTGGAGGTGAAGGCCAGGGGACAACTCACAGGAGTCAGTTCTCGCCTCCCACCATGTGCATCCTGGGAACTCAGGCATCAGCTTTGGCAGCCATCTTGCTGGCCCAGTTTTCATCTTTGCAGCGGTGACTTATTTCACAGTCAGCATTTCGGAGCCGATGAGCTCCTGCTTAGCTCATCTTGGTTGGACAGATGACACGCTTTGGATTTACTTCGGCCTCTGTTTTGTGTAACTGTACTTTACGTGCAGGAATGCAGCACATCTTCAGAGAGAACTGGAGACTTCTGGCCACAGCAAAATGTGGATGAAGCCCATATTTTCTGGTAAGTGTCTTGCCAAGGAGACTTTATGCAGCAAGGCAGGGGAGGGTCTGATTTGGTAGATGGTTTGTACGAACAGATCTGTGTTTTCCCTGCAGCTGCTGTGTGTTAGAAGCTCCAGTTGGTTTCTATGGGTAAGGTGGCTGGCACACTTTGGAAGCACCGGAGGAAGGAGGAGAAGGGCAATAAAAAGCTAACATCAGCAGGCTTTTTTTTTATATATAAAGTTAGATTTATTTTTAAGATAGGTGTTATGAAAAATAGGTGCTGTGTTCCAACATGTATCAGGATCCCAAATGGCTTTCTGAGACCACGTGACTCCTTTGAGCCTGAGCACAGTGCTCCCCACTGAGGTCTCAATCAGCCCTGCTCAGAATGAGCCTCTGTACTCACCTGGGAGATGGGCAGAGCGGTGTTTGAGGCACTTGCGTTACGACTGGGTCAAAAACACCTGGCAAAAGAGCCTTAAGAAGGGAGGCCTTGTGGCTCACAGTTTATCTGTTAACTGGGAAAGCATAGCAGCAGGAATGTAATCGGACTGTCCACGGTTCACCTAAAGTCAGGAAGCCAAGGGCAGACAGGAAGTGCACCTAGTCTATAAAATCTCCAGACCCACCCCCAGGGCCTCACTTCCTCTGGCTAGGCTCCACCTCCTAAAGGTGCCACAACCTCCCGAAACAGAGCCACCACCTGGGGACTGAGAATTTGAACACATGAACCTGCGGAGGAAGTTTCCCAGTCAAGCCACAATAAATCCTGACCCCTGCTCCCAGGAATTTAGTGGGAGAGAATGAACAATGTGTGGCTTGGAGTAGAGCTCAGTGGTGCAAGCTTATAATACCAGAGCTGGGTAGATGGAGACAAGCGGATGCCTGGGCTCACTGGCCAGCCAGTCAGGCATGCTTGGCAAGTTCCAGGCCGATAAGAGACCTTGTCTCAAAAAAGAAGGTGGATGGTCCCTGATGAACAACTATGAAGATTGCCCTCTGCCCTCCACACATGCACACAGACATGCACACACATATGCACAAGCACTCACACACACGTGCGCAGACACACATGCATACCAAAGAAGACAAGCAAAGTCACGTGGTGGAAGAGGGGGTTGGAACAAAAGTCTAGGAGGTCAGATGACAATCAGAGGTGTTGGTCCTCACTTTCCACTTTGTCTAAGACAAAGTATGCTGTGATTAAAAGCTACTTGAGGATGGAAAGGAGTATCTGGTTTACACTTCCAGGTCACAGTCCATCACTGAAGAAAGTCAGCGCAGGAGAGGGAAGCAGGAGCCTGTTGTAGAAACTATGACGAGACACGGCTTACTGCTTCACTCACAGGCTTATGCTTTTTAGGTAGCTTTTTAATACAGCCCAGGACTGCCTGCTTAGGGATGCTGCCACCCACAGTGGACTGGGTGGCATATCCATATCCAATAACAGTCTAGACGATCCCCCACAGAAATGCCCACTGGCCCACATGATCTAGGCAGCCCCTCCATTGGGGCTCTCCTCTCAGATGAGTCTAGGCTATGCCGAGCTGACAGTGAAAGCCAACCACGACGACATCGCTCCGGTTTGCCACTACGTGTGCCAGACGATCTGGCCCAGGAACTTTTGGGGATTCTCTTGTCTTCTCCTCTCGTCCCCCCGTAGGTGGGCTAGACTTATAGTCCAGCATGCATATTGAGTCCTCATGCATACACAGTCAAAAGTTTCCATGCACAGTGAAAAGCAGGACACCACTATCCTCAACTACCTGGGTACACCTGGAAGCCACAGAGTCGTGGGCTCCAGCGTCATTTAAAAGCCAGCGATCAGACTTGATTGTGCATTGTCCTCCCGCCTGGGGCAGCAAATGAAAGAGCTGTGTTTGTGCTGCTGATTCAGAAGCACAAACAGCCTATGGATAATAGCAGGACTCTGAGGTAGCTGGAGGGGTCCAAATCTTTCCCATCAGGCTGGCAGTACCCCAGCCGAGCAGCCAATTCAGGATGAAATAGGACTGCTGTGTTCGGTTGCTCCCTCTCAGGGGCCCAGCTGTGCTCTTCATGAAGAGGAAGCATCCCAAACTATGTCTGGCCTCTCATGGCTTGTGGCCCTGGTGGTGAAGAGGAAGTAAATTTAGCTTAGCTACTCACCTCCAAAGTGTGCTGTCGCTTGCTTATTGGGTACAGGCTTAGTGTGTGAGGGTGGAGTTTACTGATGTTGAGTTCTGAATTTAACCTACCTAACCCAGTCCACAGCTCCAGCCAAGTCCGCCATGGCTTTATACCGGGGTGAGAAGAGACTCCAGGAGGTAGGGCAGGGAAGTGCTCATTTTGCAAACACTAGTACCCGAGTTCCATCCCCAGCATCCATGTGAACAGCTAGTGTGGCTCTCATATGTAATTCCAGTACCCAGAGATGGGAAACAGAGAGAGGTGGATCCCTGGGGCTCATTACCCAGTAAGCCTAGTCCAATTAGCCAGTTCCAGGCCAGCAAGTGAACCTGTCTCAAAAAAGCATGGTGGCACATGCCTTTAATCTCAGCACTTGTGAAGCAGAGGCAGGTGGATATCTAAGAGTTTGAGGCCAGTCTGGTTTATATAATGAGACATTGTCTCAAAAAGCAAAAAAAGAACAAAATCAAAACCAAGATTGACAGCGCCCAAGGAACAAACAGCACCAGAGACTCCACACAGACACACAGACATGTGCTCTCCCCCCCCCCACACACACAGAGAGGAGGGGGGGAGGGAAATGTTGGGAATGTAATTAGTTACTCCCACCTGCAGAGGGCGCCCTCTGGGCCTCTCCTGCCCTTTCCTCTACCCTTACACTTCATGGCCCCTTGCCGAAGCTCTCTTCAAGGCAAGCCCCAGCTCATGGTTCTGCCTCCCCTGCTTTCTTATGCCTTACCTCATTTTCTCTTCCCCACCCTCAAAAGCCTAAAAGTTTCAGTCGGACTGTGATAACTGCTGCAAAACTGAGTGAACACATGCAGCAGCACCAGATACAGACTTCACATGACTTTATTGTATAGCACATGATTTATCCCTCAGGGATGCTGTAAAAAAAAAAAAAATGATGTAAAAAAATGGAGGCTACTAAAGGGAGAATTTGTATAGATTTAAACTGTGAACTCTGGAGAAGAGGGCAGGTCAAAAACTAACAGGCTTTGTATCTAACTTTATAAGTGGCAAAAGAGCTGTTTGAGGGGGAGTCTACCACAGGGTCAGGGTCCACAGCTTGCATATTGCATGGTCTGATCCCCATCCAGGTTCTCCCAACCCCATGATTAACGTTCGTATTGATATTCTCCTCACCCACAACCTCCCATCATCCTCGCCTCCACTCATCATGTGATGCTACCAGCCCACCACGTGACATTCTAAAGCCCCATGTGGGCCTTTCACCTTTCTGGCTTTCCCCGGGAACTTGCAGACAGTTGCCACTTGATAAATGTTTGTCAAGCGGCCTGTCTGCTCGAATTGTTTTCCTGTATCGATGACACCAGTTTGTTCCATAATAATCGGCTCTGGCACACTCGGGGATGATTTATCTTGCCTCCTACAGGGGTATTCAAAGGACACCACTAAATTAAAGATGCTCAGAGGGAACACTCTGCAGAGCACGCTTTCTGATGGGTTGGAAACAAGAAGTCAAAGAGCAGGGAAGTCATGAGATGGTTTTATGAGAGGAAGAAGTGATTTAAAACCAAAGGTCACAGCTCTTTGTAATTCATTTTCTAGAAAGCTGCCTGCACCTGGCGGCTCACTCCTGGGCTACTGAGGGTCTTGTTCCTGGGAAACTCTCTGGCCTGCAGTGGGAAACAGCTCCCAAGTCTCCCAGCATGCCCCAGAGTACTGCTTTTCTGCTGCCCAGCTTTCTCTTTCGGAAGAACAATTCCCACAGCATCCAGAGCGAGGGCCTTGACAGCCCGTTCATCTCATTAGTATGCGGATTTGCTTTCATCTCGAACAAATGATAAAAATTATATGTTTCTCAATGAGTTCTTGTAAAATAAATTTCTTTATGTTTTGAGCATTGACTTTATATATCAATATGCTTTGGGTCATGTTAAAAATTATCAGGTTAAAAAAAAGGGTGGGGGGGTCATGAGGGGAAGAAGCTTAGAACCCATGTGTTAAGACATGTTGCCCTAGAGGTCAGTTTATGTTGGGTGTTGTCTTAGCACAAACTGTGAACTTGACACAGTCTAGACTCACCTGGATAAAACAGTCTCAGCTGAGTGATTATCTTTATCGGGCTGGTCTGTAAACATGTCTGCGAAGGAGGAAGTCGCAAATGGCAAAGCCTGGGCCGAGGAGAGGTGAGGAGGAGGAGGGCAGAGGGAAGGGGAGAAAGAGGAAGGACATCCCTTCATGCCAGGCTCTGAAAATCACTTGCACTTTGAATCCATGCTGTGGGAAGACCTAAAGGACCATGTGGGAGGTCTCTACTCTTCTCCGTACGAGATGGCTCAGTGGGTAAACCGCTGGCTGTACAAGCCAGATGAGCTGAGTTCTAGCCTCACAACTCACGCAAGGCTGCATGTGATGGAACAGGTCTGAAATAGCAATTCTGCTATAGAAAATGGGAGGCAAAGATAGAACAACCACCTGGAAGCTCACAGGCAAAACAGCTGGGAGTGTGCAGGGCAGCAGAAACCATAGAGACCCTGTCTTACCAGGTGGAAAGAGAGATGGAGGGCAATTTTCAGGACTCAGATTCCTGGAACTTGAGCTACAGATGGTAGTGAGCTGCCCCATGGGTGCTAGGAACCAAACCCAGGTCCTCTATGAGAGCAGCAAGAGCTCTTAGCTGATGAGCCATCTCTCCAGCCCCTCTTTTAATATTTTATTGGCATACATTCATTGTAGATAGTGGTGGGCTTCCAATGGCATTTTCATATACTTGGACGACACTCACCCTCTCTTTACCCTTCTTCCTCCCCCTGCCATTATTCCCACTCATTCCCAGTGTAGACCCTTGTCTATTTTCCTTTATTTTTAATTACATATAGATTGTATGAAGGTTTTTGCTCGAGTACAGTCCCCAAAGCGGAAGAAGAGAACCTCAGGTCTCCCAGTGTTAGAGTTACAGGGGGTTGGGAGCCACCTGATGTGGGTGCTGGGAACAAGACTCGGGTCCTCTGTAAGACTAGGGAGTGCTCTTAACTTCTGAGCCACCCCATCAGCCCTTAGTTGGCGCCCCATATATGTGTATAATTTTATGCATGTATATAACCTCTAGGAACCACAAATGAAATAAACATTCATTTTTCCGCATCTGGCTTATTTGAATTAATATGCTGTTCTTCATTGAACTCCTTTACCTGCAAATGACATAAACTCATTCTACTTTAGAGCAGAAGATGATCCCACTGTGTTTGGACCACATTTTCTTCATGCATTCCTCCACTGATGGACACCTAGGCTCGGATGATTATTCTGCTATTGGGAACGGTGCTGCAAGAGACATGGATACACAAGTATCTCTGTGTGATGTGGACTCAGAGTCCTTTGAGAAGGTACCCAGGAGTCAGACAACTGGGCCATATGACAGGTCTATTCTCACTGCCTTAAGGATCTTCATCATGGAAGGGACCCCAGCGCCATCCAGGGAAGGCTTAAGACTTTAGCTCTAGATCCCTAAGAATCTATTATAAAGTAGGGCAGGATCTTGTCAGGACCTAAACAACAGAAGGGAACATCCACCAACTGTGACAGGAAGCTAGAATCTGATGGATGAGAACATAATCCCCCACTGTTGTCAATATTTTGAGGAATTTAATTGGAGTGTTGCATGCCTATAACCCTCTCTGATGGACACATACATATACCTCCAAACTATAACCTGGTGACTTTGCCTCACTAATGGTCCTCCAGACCTGTCCTTTCAATGGACAGCCTTGGAACAAGTATTCAAAAGTGCAAGGTCACAAGGCAAAAGGATCCTGGGTCCTGTGTCACTTAGGAAGACTGATCAGGGCCATTTGTTTGGATTTTACAAGAGTGTGGAGGAGGCTTTTGCAATGAACAGGGGAGAAGTATCTGTCAATGTGGCTGGCACTACCTTTGCACACCCAGGGGTGATAAAAAGGTGGTTAGCAAAGTCTTTCCTGAGTCATGACTGGCCTCGTCACCAGGCAACGTTGGAGAACACCTGGAGATTGAATTCTTGATCTTCCGAATGGATCCAACGAAAGCTTTAGATGGTGAATCACCGAAGAATTGGGGTTCGGATCCAGGCTGCTTTTTATTTCCTCAAACTGTTTCTAATCTATAATCCCCCCTTTACGGATTGTCTTTGATGGCCACGAAGACCTTGCATCCCACAGAGGAGCACTGAACCACGAAACCCTGCAGCCACGCTTGGAGACACTCACACGCAACCTCCCTGCCATCTTCACTCTGCTGATCCTAAGAGGTCAATGACGTGGCAAACCCTTGGGTTTTTCTAATTTTCTCATTACTGTGGCAAAACACCTAGCAAAACCCAATTTAAAGAAAGAAGGTTTTATTTTGATTATGGTTTGGGGTACGATCACCACCAAAAGATATTAAATTGAAAACCAAAAAATAATTTAGTTTATAAGTTTCAAATAACTTTGATTATTTTGTACTGTTACAAATTTCCTACTTTATTCTTAATTATTGTTTCTTTTTTCGTGGGGGGTTCTCATTGTGTAGCCCAAAGTGGCCTTAAATGTGCCATCCTCCAGCCTCAGCTTGCACAGCACTGGAATTACAGGCATTCAACTCTTGAATTAGTTAATGTTTCTTGTTATTACCTAAGTAATGAAGACAACTTTATCATCTCTCTCTCTCTCTGTCTCTCTGTCTCTGTCTCTCTCTGTCTCTCTCTGTCTCTCTCTCTCTGTCTCTCTCTCTCTCTCTCTCTGTGTGTGTGTGTGTATGTGTGTGTGTGTGTAGACAGAGAGAGAAAAAAAAACAGGTTCAACCCTACCCATTATTTCAGGTATCAATGGAATAATATAACTTCCTCAATAATGGAAAATCACTCTAACAACAATCTTTAATTCTCACTAAGTATTTACTGTGTCGTAGACAACATGATTAATACCTCAAGTATTTCATCATTGATTGTCAGAGAAGGATTTGTGATGATAAATTTTCCTTACCCCCATTTTACAGATGACAAAATAGAGCCCCCCCCTCCAGGATGAAACGACCAGTGTCAGGCTCTACAATGCCACTTCCTCAAACCTCTTTGGGACTATCTTTGGTGATGCTAACATAAAATCAGATTGTCACAAGACCACATACAAATGAAGATGTCATGTTTACTACTGTGTCATAACTGGAAAGTTGGGGCTACCAAGAAGAACAGCAGACAATCCTGAGACTTCCAGGTTCCCTGTCTAAGGGTCTCTTTCCATGCCAAAGCTAAAATCTCACAGGGAAATCTGCCATGGATATAGAACTTTCTAGAAGGAGCCAAACCTCTAGTTAGCAGAGGTGTGAATTCCAACAATCTATTGGAGGATATAAAGCCTGCCACATGGACGGACGTTGAGTCAGATCCAACTTTGAAGTCACCTCTCCCCAGAATAAGCTGTGGTCTTTAATCTTTCTAATACACGTGTGTTTTTCCTCTGCAAGCAACAACAGTATGTTATTGGTGAAATTATTAAGGCCACTCCACATAGTTAAAAGGGAGGTTTATTTTGTGGGGGTAACTTACAAGTGAAGGGATAGGTAACAGGGTCTGGGAAAGCCGTGGCGCAGTCCGGCGGTGTTCTCTGGAGAACTCTGCTTGGTCAACCTCCAGCGTCCAGGGTCCAGGAAACAAGAAAGACGGCGCATCCGGATCTCGGGTCTTCAGGGTCCTCTCTCGGTCCCGCCTTGTAGGCCTGACAGTTATTGAAGCCTCAATGGGGGTTGGAACTTGCAGATAAAGCTGGAATGGCTACCCACTACAGTAGGTGGGAGCAATCATACCTCATAAGCATTCTACAATGGCAAGCTGGAATCACACCTAGGAAAACTGTTAAGTCACTCCCATCACACCCTGCCTGGCTTCGCATGGTGCACTGAGCACACTAGAGCTTATTTGCACTGTTGCTGGATGCAAGACAACTTTGAAATTCACCCTGGAAATTTTATTCAACTCAAAGCCGAATAAAGCTCAAGTTGTTTGGATTATTTTATTGGTTAAATTGTTCTTTGACCAACTTTATCCCATACGTAATACATTGTTTCCTCTCATGCACTCTCTGTAATCTCCCTCATGCCCCCCTTTTATTTCCTCTTCCTTCCCCAGCTCCCTTTCCCACATCCATGCATTTAGTCTGGTTTGGTTTTGTGATCCTAGGATTTTAACCAGGACATATGTGGTCACAGGTTTAGAAACCTCAATTGGACCCTGGTGGGTTCACAACTAAAGGCAATGACTGACCTTCCCTCAGAATTCACCAGTTTGATTTTGGGGGGTGGTGGTTTTATTTTGCTTTCTATGAGGGCTCTAGAAATGTACTGTCCATAATGTGAAACCACCAGCCATGGGAAAACTACTTAAATATAAATGAATTAACCTTGGGGAGACGTTGACGGCAGGGATGTGGGGCGAGAGTGGTCAGTCTGTACCCTGGTTCCCTTCAACAACCCAGAACTATCTGCAAAGCGAATCTCGACTGAGGACCTGCCTGAATCAGATTAGCCTGTGGGCAGGTCTGTGAGGGTCTGTGCTGATGGATAATTGGTGCAGGAGCATCAGCCCCACTGTGGGCAGCACCATCCCTAGGCAGACGGTTCTGAATCTTATAAGAAATCAAACTGAGTACAGGCTAGCATGTAAGCTGGCGATCAAGCTGCATTCTCTGTGGTTCCTGCTGGGAAGTGAGTTCCTGGGTCAGAGGTAATGCTGTGTAGAATACCAAGCAGTCCTGCCTTCAAGTTCCTGCCTTAAGTAAGTGCTTTGACATACCTCAATGATAGAGTATGATGTGGAATTGTAACCTGAATAAAACCCTTTCTTCTCCTAAGGTGATTTTGGCCAGAGGGTCTTACCACAGTGGCAGACATCAAACTAGAAAAATATGCATTGTGTACATGTGCAAAATTGTCTCAAAGCAAATTTAATTAATTAAAAAGGTGAAGAAGTCGGTTCTTCAGGCAGGCAAGCAGCCACATGAAGCTGGTGGCTGCATCCCTGGATAGTATAGACAGAGCACTTCCATTCTAGTGGAAGACGCTGTGGACAATACAGTCAATGTGATGGGAGTTCAGTGGACCTTGCATGGTGCTTTCTCCTCATAGGGCTGTGTTTGCACAGCTGGCTGGAGCAGGTTGGTGAATCCATGAAGTCCTTCTGCACCCAGCATGGTCCTGACACTCCCTGGAGAGATGTGAATTATAAGAATGCCTTCCTTCCTGTGAGGCTGATTTTTAAGTAGTGATATCAGGCTCTCCCGAGAAAGGAACTTTGGAAACTGAGGCTAGCATTCTTCAAGCACTTGAGTCGTTTCTTGGATCCGAATGTGATTTAAAGACGTCATTCATGAGAAGACCATCATAGCAATAGGGTGTGCCTATTTGCTGTGAAAAACATAATTCCAGGAAAATATAAACTATGCGAGACTGTCTGCCTTAAAATGAATGGCCCGAGAGCAAACAGGAGGATGAATTCTTTACATCTGTTCATCTTTTTCCTTTTCCCCCAACATGACCATATTTTTGTATAAAATGTGTTACGTGGGTATGAAATATGTCATGTTCAGACTTTTTTTAAATTCAGAGGATAACACCTAAATAATGTCTCTATCTAAAAGTATTCTATTTCCAAGAAACGTTCAGAGGAGTTCGCAAACATATTTTTGTAAAACAGATAAACAGTGTTAACGCCAGATACATCATGTGCCAGGAAAGCGCTTCTATTATAAATTTGTTTTGTTTGGGAGGAAAAGAAACTAACAAGGGAGAAAATCAGTTGGCTGCAATGGAGTTAAAGAAAGGCAAGTTCTTCTTTCTCGGCATTTTACAGTTTGTGGCGCAATCTTGGTTTTCCCACTTGTAAAGATCGTGGGAACTAAACTAGATAAACTATTTCCTTGTTAAATGAAGACAGCTCATTACTAGATTCATAATATGTAGGTACATAAAATATTCTGAAGTCTTTGACTTTGCTTCAGTTTAGTCACAGATTGTCCAAGCTGCCCCTCTGTCCTGTAACTGGGTGGTCCTTTGTATCTGCATCTGGTAAGTGATGTACTGTCTACATTCTAGAATGTAGACAGAGGAGTGGGGGGGGGGTCATCAAGGTGGAGCCACCCAGCGGCACTGAGCTGACAATGCAGGACCCTTCTTGGGATGGGAGCAGGCTAGTAGACCAGATTGGGTTTCCTTTTAAGATGATCTAGAACTTTAGAGAGAGTTCAGGCTTGCATTCTCTACTTCCTTTTTGCTTAGTATCAGGACCCCTGTTCTAGCTGAATTTCTGTGGCTGTGACAAATACCTGACCAAAATGGAAAAGGGGAGGAAAGGGTTTGTTTGGCTTACAGTCCATCATTTCTGGAAAGTCAAGGTCGGAAGTCACATCATTTTCATAGACAAGAGCAAAGAGAGAACACACCCTCACTTGCTTATGTTCAGCCAGCTTTCTTCATTCTTACAGAGTTCAGGCCCCCACCTAGGGAGTGGTGCCACCCACAGTGGGCTGGCTCTTCCTCTTTGAATTAACAATTAAGAAAATCCCCACAGACAAGCCACAGATCAACCTGATCTAGACAGTTCCACAGTGAGACTCTCTTCTAGGTAATTCTAGGCTGTGCCAATTTGACAGTTAAAACTAACCAGCACAACTAGGTTTGCTAGATTCTTTAGGATTCCTGAAATTATAGGTAAGGATTCATCATCCTCTCTCAGAATCTAGGAGGTAATTTATCTGGTCCTCAAAAGTAAGCGAATGCTCTTTTACAACGTTCCTTTCTATTTCACACAACAGTTGCCTCATGACATCTTGTCAGAAAAAGTCATCTTTGTGGCTAGTGTCCAGAACTCTCTTCTGAGGGTCCTCTTCCCAGCGACAATGAGAATAGCCTTCTGTCCCCTCTGATCCAATGGATGAGTGGACTTGCTATGCCATCCATGTTGCTCAGTAGCCTGGGATAGAAACCCAGCTTCCTCTTTGCCCAATGTCTAACTCTGTGACACTGGATATGTTACTGATGCTTTCTAACCCTGAGTTTCTTCATCTAAGAGAAAAAGGACAGTGACATTTGCCCTAGGATCATTGTCAGTGTGCAGTGAGAGAGTATTATACTGAGATGTTTTTTGAATTTCACACCAACATCATTGATAGTTGGCTTGTTAGAAATTCACTTTAAAGAATTTTAATTATGTGTATATGGGGGGGGGTATGTGAATGTGTGAGTACAGGTACCCATAGAGTCCAGAAGACGGCATCAGATCCCTTAGAGCTGGAGCTACAGGCAACTGTGAGCTACCCACCATGGATGCAGACAGTTGAACTTGGGTCCTCTGTGAAAAGATACTCTTAAATGCTGAGCCATCTCTCCAGCCCTTAGAAATCTCTTCTTATAGTGGTTCATCTCTACAATGATTAAAATTTTCCCCTCCATGGAAATACAGTCATATGCATTGTAGCATTTGGACAGTCGCAGACCACAAGGATTACCACGAGGTTACAGTAAAATATGGATCTGAAAAATCTTGTTGACTAGTGACATCATGATACACCACACTGTGTGTGTGTGTGTGTGTGTGTGTGTGTGTGTGTGTGTGTGTGTGTGTAAAGGGGAAGAGTATTGGGGAACATAACATAGGACAGATGCCCTTTACCCAGAGAAAGCAGGACAAACTCTTTTTGCAAGAATCCCACAGAAGAAGCAAAGGGTACCCTGGCATTTTGAGTTCTTAGTTTGGGTGCCTGGCCAAGGCCCAGTGGCTCTTTTCTTTGTGTCTCATTAGACACTCGATAATACCCCTCTACCAACGTTGTCCCTTCAAGCCCAATACCTGAGATTTACCTTGTATGCAAATGAGTTTAACTAATCCAGAGTTTTTCCTCTGGAGTTTCATGGTCCTGTTTCTCATGTTATCTAAAATATCAGCTCAAGGAAGGGCAATGGTAAGTTGAGCAGGATTTCCTGTCAAATTTGGCCTGGTAGTTGGAAAAAGATTAGAAATTTGGGAGAAGATCCAAATGTTTGCTTTTTTTTCCATAGGAAAAGAGAGGTCAAGAGAAGGGAGTGAGAGGGAACCAGGGAAGGGGAGAGGGGGAGAGGGGAGAGGAGAAAAGGGGAGAGGGGGAGAAGGGAAGAGGGGGAGAGGGGA
>CABHPQ010162857.1:0-55402 GCA_902168405.1 Peromyscus aztecus | reverse complement strand
CTACTTAGGAGCTAAGCGGTACAGTCCTGGAATCCTAGCACCAGGGCAACAGAGACGGGAGGATCATGAATGCCAGGCCAGGTTGTGTTACATTTGAGTTTCAGGCTGGTGTGAGCTACATAGGGAGACCCTCTCTCAAAGAAAAACAAACAACAGCAAGACTAAATAAAAACCAACGCCCACTTAGAGCTTTGTGGTGTTAGGTAAGAACCTTGCCAAGCCTCGGTTTAATCACCTGGAAAATGGGAAGCAGCCGTAACTGTCTCACTGCGTTGTCAGAAGCATTAGAGGGGTTCTGCTTCTGAAAAGCTGACAGGAAGGGTGAGGTGTCGGAAGTGTGGTGCCTGGCACAGCACACCTGGAAGTTAGGTACAGTCTGTGTGCTGCTGGGTGCTCTGTGGACATCCTACCTCCCTGGGCAGAGTGTGAGCTCTTTAAAATGAACAATGCCTTCTCATCTGTCCTGGTACTCATGCCTTGGATGCTCGTTAAGACTGTGACCTCACTCCCCCTCACCATGATTCTCTTCTCTGCAAATGTGCAGGATGTTACTTAACAAAAACAACTTTTCTCATATTTATGCAGGGGTAAGATTTACTGAACGCATACTTTGTAGGTGCCAAGCACTTTCCCTTGTTGTTTCAATTGACTTTCATAAGGAAATCAAATCCCTGGGGCAGACTTAATTATCCATTTGATCAATGAGAAAACTGGAGCTCACAAGAGATTGATTAGGTGATGGGCACGGGAAGAATTAGGATTGTAACTCAATTAGATTCTAAGATTTTGTCTCTAAGATTTTGCTTCTTTTTATTTTATATCGTTTTGCCTTTCAAAACACATTTTAAACTTTTATTGGATTTGCTGTTTACAATGACACCACCTGGATCTTTGCTGGTCAGTAAAGTTGATATGCTGACAATCGATTTTTTTAAAAAAAAGTCTGCAAATACAAAGCACTTTGAAGAGGCCAAGGCTTCAACCATAAGCTCTTGTTCCCATGATCTGTGGCACTAGAAGTCTGGCTGTTTCTCTTGAAAGGATTGGCTTTTGGGTTTACTCTCACTTGTTGCTTAGAAAGCACACTCCCCTTTACCCCCGCTAAGTTTGTAGTAAAGGCCCACAGGCAGGTTTCTTTATTTTAAGGACTATTGATTACAGAATTTTGATCTTTTGGGAATGAATCTTTCAGGGCTAGTGATTCTTTGGGGGATGGAATTCCTTTATAACAAAGGCAGTTGGTGTTAAAGGGAACCAGAAGATGGTCTATGAGGTGTGATCATCAGACAGGGGCCACACACATGTACTCACTCATACATACAGTCACACCTCTATGTTCAAGACTCAGGGCAGTGAGGAAGCAGCACTGTCCCTGTTCCTCTCCCCACTTTTGCTACCCAGCCAGCTCTGGCTTTGCCAGCCACGGGACCTATGCTCTTTAATGCCCTGAGTTGCCAGCGCTGCTGTTGTGGGGTGTAACTGAAAGTTTTCCTGTGTCCCGCCCAGTCCACAGCCACTCAGACCCAAGTAAACACACACAGAGGCTTATATTAATTCAAACTGCTCAGCCATTAGCTCAGGCTTACTACTGACTAGCTCTTACACTTAAACTCAGCCCATTTCTGTTAATCTATATGTTGCCATGTTTTATGTGGTTTTACCTGCATGCCATTACATGCTGCTCCCTGGATGGCAGGCTGGCGTCTCCTGACTCAGCCTTCCTCTTCCCAGAATTCTCCTTGTTTGCTTATCCCACCTATACTTCCTGCCTGACTACTGGCCAATCAGTGTTTTATTAAACCAGTGTACAAAAGCATTATCCCACAGCACTGGGGAGTGGGAGTTTAGTGCTGAGTGTGACCCTGTGATGCACTTGCAGATGGGGAATGGAAGGAGCATGAGGGAGCATTGCTCCTGATTAGCTCTGATCAATCCTTTCAGGGGACCCAAGATCAGAGGAAAATCAGCAGTCCGTGTCCAGCTGCTACCCTTAGCAAGTGACCTTGACTTTTTTTTTTTTTTTTTTTTTTACAAAGGATCTTACCTTTGTAAACTATATTGAACTTCTAGATGGGTTCACCAACCAGATTATGCACATCAGTGGACCCGAGAGAAAAATGATCACAACTGAATTCTCATGTAGCTCGTTATCTAAATAAGGAGTCCCCTTTCACATAAACAAGGGAAGTGCCGGGTATCAAAAATATAACAAGCAAATATGCTGCCACCAGGTCAAATAGAGAATTGGTGTAGCCAAAACCCAAAACGCATGTGTCTATGAGGCTAGACAGATCAGGTGCACATCATGAGTCTATCACTCGATGACAGTGACCTCAGGTAAATCAAGCACTCTGTCTGTGCTCCAGTCTTTTCCATCGCAAGTGAGGGTGGTATGAGTATCAGTGGAGGTTGGCCATGAACACCGAATAATATTTATGAGGCTATTAAAATGGTGCCTAGGCCACAGTAAGTTCTCTGATACCTAATACATATATCAATATATCATGACATTAAGTGCTGTGTGTGTAGCCCAGAGATTGGTGTTAGGTGTCTTCCTCTGTTGCTCTCCTATGGGGACCAGATGAAGTGAATGTTTGTTGACTTGGGCATGGCCATGTCAAAGACCCCAGTGCCTCAGACCCATGGGACTTGGCAAAGGCTCCTCTGGCCTGTGTGTGGATGTTGACAGTGTATGCGGGGAAAATGAGCATCCTTTGCAGCCTCCTCCTCCCTGATGACTGCAGCCTGAGACTTCTCCCCTACAAAGAGCTTCCACCAGGACTAGCTAACCTTTCTTTGATTTTCCGGGTTGAGGCACAGTAGGTGCCCTCCTTCAGAGCGAGCACAAGCCACAGGGATCCCAGCTTTCCTCAGTGTCCTTTCTTCAGTGACTCCGTTTCTCCATTCTCCTGTTGTCCCAGTCAGGTTTCCAGGAGCAAGCTGTGCTGGACCTGGTGCTCTGCACCTTATTTTTGAGACAGGGTCTCTCACTGAACCTGAGCTCATTGTTTCGACTAGACTGGCTAAGCAGTACGCTGCAGGGCTCTTCCTGTCTCTGCCTTCCCCAGTGCCAGGATCACAGACGTGTGCCCCCAGGCCTGGCTTCTCACCTGGGCGCTGCAGAGCCGAACTCAGTTCTTCATGCTTGTGCGGTGAGCACTTTATGGAACTACCTCCCCAGCCCTTCACCCCAGAAATTTACCCTCATCCCCCTCCTGTTAACAGGATGGCTGCAAAAAAGGGGTCCCTACCATTCTTATGCTGTAGTAGGGCCTGCTGAGCTGCAGAAACCCCTTAGAATTACCACTGAGGGAGACCAATTTACATATTTATACCTTATACTTACATACACCTGTAATGCCAGCAGCACTCCAGGAAGCTGAGGTAGGAGGGTTGTGAGTTCAAAGCTAGCCTGGGCCTCATAGTGAGGCTCTATTTCTAAATAAACCCAAACCAACACCAAACAA
The DNA here is from genome assembly GCA_902168405.1 of Peromyscus aztecus. Classification (NCBI taxonomy): domain Eukaryota; kingdom Metazoa; phylum Chordata; class Mammalia; order Rodentia; family Cricetidae; genus Peromyscus; species Peromyscus aztecus. The sequence goes on along the minus strand of CABHPQ010162857.1, from coordinate 51,935 downwards.
AAGAACAAAAAAATGAGTTATGGTTTTTAATTAGGCAGATTCGGTAAGCATTCCCACTCAGAAGTATTACACTCTGCATGACACTATGGTGACCTGAGCTCAAACCAGTCCCTGCTCAGGAATGCTGTTTATATTCCACAGTGAGTTGGATGCTGCCTGCCAGGAGTTAAGCATGTCTGCAGATCCAGGATGAGTCCTTGTTTTATAGACCTTTCTCTCTGAAAGCAAAGCCTGCTCCCTGACTACCAGGAAAGGGCCCTCTGCCATACCCAGCAAGGGAGTGAGAGGCATCTCTGTCCTCAGCTCCCATTCTTAGGTCCTTTGTGATTCCAGGCTTGAAGTGTGCTGGGCAATGAGGAAGTTTATTAAACAGAAGGTCCGTGGCTGGGAATAAAACACATCCCTCTCCTCTTCCCATCAAGCAGAGACTTCTCTTTCTCTCTGATTCTGCAGACATGTTGTTTTTTCAGACTATGGTCATTAAAGCCAGATGTGAGCCTCTTCAAACTCAAACCTGGCAGGGCTGTGAGTGCTCTTGGCGTTTACAAGAGTGGGCTTTTCCAGCGAAGACAAGAGTATTTGAGCTGGCACAGTTGGATTTTTATGCTGTGTTTGCATGTGTCTTAATTGGAATTCCTAAGTATTTTTTTTCTTTTTTCTTTTTCCTTTGAGATAGAGTTTCAGTGTGTAGACCCGGCTTGATTAGAACTCTCTGTGTAGATCAGGCTGGTCTCAAAACTCACAGAGCTCTGCCTGCCTCTGCCTCCTGAGTGCTGGGATAAAGACATATGTACTACCTTGCCCTGCTTTTGAGGTACATTTTCAAGTTAAGGATCCAGGCTGTAGAATAGGGTAATGGGCCATTATACTATGTACCCAGAACCCGTATTCAAATTATGCTTCATGGGCAATTTCTGGTGAAACATCTGCAGACAGCTATAAGGGCACATCCAGTGCTCCACTGTCAAGTTTAAACAAGGTAGATAAGAAGCTGGACCAAGTGACAAAGAGAGGGTCCCAAACTGAAAAGAAAAAAAAAGACCCCAGAAATGAACCACACTGGGATGTCCAGAGAGGAGGGGCTGCCATGAGACTGGAGTCTTTCTCCCAGGTCCGGCTCCCTTTCAAGCTTCAGGTGAACTGTGTGGTGGCATGGGACGCAGAGACTTAGAGCCATGCCGTTCACTTTACATTCCTAGGTTCTACCATTGAGGGTTCAGGTGCTTTTCTGGATCCTGCTCTAACCTAGCAGCCTCCAGCACGGAACCTCCAGGGAGCAGCTGTCTATCTCTGACAAGGGACAGTAGGGGGCGCCAAACCCGCACAGTTTGGCTCGCGGACCCTGCCTGGTAGTGCCTGGGCCCCGAGGCATACCACTTCTTTCCCATTTCTAGATCTAGACACTTCTGGTAGATTCCCACAGCGGCGCGGCAGAGACAAACAACTCTCTTGCCCTAGCCCTTGCCTCCGCGGAGTAGCAGAGGCCTTCATCCCACAGACAGACGGTCAGGTCATCTTAGATCTTAGTTGTTAAGGCAGGGCCAGAGCCCAGGACTCTGGGGATGATGCGCCAGAACCGAGCTGTGCTTGTCCAAGCCCTGCAGTTGTTTCAAAGGCTTTGCAATGTTTTCATTTGTGCACAAGCTGGGAATAGCTGCAGCGTTTTGGCCCTGAGCATTCAGGGCCATCTAGTCCAGGCTGTCCTTAGCCAAACACATTTCCATTCCATCTGCCCAGGAGTTGACACACAAATCTACTCGCCAACCATATTACATTTGCTTAGTATTTTAACACCCAGGCTTGCAAACATTGCATAAAGAAGCCAACTACCCCGAATGAGACATTAATATTTTTGAAAAATATGTATAAAGATAAAGAATTAGAGCTGGGCGGTGGTGACACACGCCTTTAATCCCAGCACTCGGGAGGCAGAGCCAGGTGGATCTCTGTGAGTTCGAGGCCAGCTTGGTCTACAGAGCAAGATCTAGGACAGGTACCAAAAACTACACAGAGAAACCCTGTCTGGGGGGGTGGGGAGACTTAGCATTGGGGCTGAAGAGATGACTCAGTTTTAAGGGTGGGTGTTTAAGAGCTCTTGCACAGGACCCAGAACCCGCAAGGGGAGCTCACAGCTGCCTGTAACTCCACCTTCCGCGTTATCTGAATCCTTTGATTGTCATAGGCACCTGCACTCATGTGCACATGCCTACCCCTGTCTACACATAATTTAAACAAATCTTTAAAAAAAGAATTTAACATCAACCCAGAAGGGCCTCCCCCTCCCCGCCCCGCCTTCTACAGGTCTACAGGGCTGATATATCTTTAGTTTCCCCACATTTCAGTGAGTCACAAAGCTGAGATTTGGCTGGGGTCCTTATGACTCCAGCAGGATCAAACTCCAGTTAAGCTAGCAGGTCATTGACAAGAGTTCTGAAGTAGCCATTGCCCAGACTTTACCTCCTTTTGCAGTGATGACAGTAACTGCTTGAACAGATAATAATTGTACCTCTTTATGGGGAGCATTTGACCTCTCAGGATATTTATATTTCTTATGACCTCAATTTTTTTTTGTAATAAGAAATTAAAAATATCTTCTAGCTACTTTGAATTATACAATAGAAGACTGCTGTAAACATTGTCCTGTGTAATTGGATACCAGAACCTTTTTCTCTTGTGGGGCTGAGACTTTGTATCCACTAGCCAGGCTCTCTTTATCTCCCCTCAGTGCCTGGGTCCCTTCCCAGCCTCTGGACCACTGTTCTATTTTCTACTTCTATGAGATCAGCATTTTTAGAGGTGTGAAAAATGCAGCATTTACCTTTTTGTACTTAGTTCACTGCATATTATGCTCTCCAGGTCCATCTACGTTGCCCAGGTGACGGGAATTCATTCCTTTTTACAGCGGGATAGTTACCACTTCCTGTGTGTGTGTGCAAATGTGTGCCATGCTGTTCGTTCATTTGTTGTTAAACAATCCAGTTGATTCCATACCTTTGCTATTGTGAACAGAGTTACAGTAAACACGGTAATGCAGGCATTTCTTTATAGCAGTTCATAGCCGCGGCTCTAAGTCCTGTAGTGGTAATGCTGGACCACTGGTTCTTCTATTCTTACTATTCTTTTGAGACAGGCTCTCACTGTGTGGCCATGGATGACTTGTAACTCCCTATGTAAACCAGGTTGGTCTCAGACTCACAGAAATATGCCTGCCTCTGCTTCCTAACTACTAGGATGCTTTTAATATTTTGAGCAACCTCCATGTCTTTATAGAGGTTGTACTGATTCATCGTTCTCCACGTTCTCACTAACATTTGTTGCCTGATTAGACTCATGCTAAGTGGGGGTAAAAATGATACCTTATTGTAGTTCCAATTTGTATTTCTGTGATGATTAATGATAAATATTTTTAAAATATCTTGGCCATTTGCATATTTTCTTTGAGAAATGTCCATTCAGATAATTTTCTATTTATTTATTTATTTATTTATTTATTTATTTATTTATTTATTTGTTTATTTATTTATTTGATGGTATTAGGGATTGAACCCAGGGCCTTGTGCTTGTTAGGCAAGCATTCTACTAAAGATCTATATTCCCAGCTCTTGGGCCCACTTTTTTTGATTGGTCATTATTTGTTACTGTTTTTGAATCTTTGCATGTTCAGGTGTTAACCCTTTGCTGGCTAGATAGTTTACAGAGCTCCATTCTGTATGTTGCCTCTTCACTCTGTCCATTGCCTCTTTGCTGTGCAGAAGCCTTCATTGTAACGGTGTCATCCCATTCACTGTGGTGATGTAATCCCAGTCACTGTGATGATGTCATCCCATTCACTGTGATGATGTAATCCCATTCACTGTGATGATGTCATCTCAGTCACTGTGATGATGTCATCCCATTCACTATGACGATGTCATCCCATTCATTGTGATGATGTCATCCCATTCATCTATTTTGGTTTTGTTGCCTGTGCTTTTATTTTTCTGCTTATCAAAAATACTTTCCTAGACTACTGCAAGAGGGCATTTGCCCTATTATTTTTTTAAATTGGTTTTATGATTTGGGGGTTTTTACATTTAAGCCTTGACATCGTTTTGAGTTCTTCTTTATTATGCTGGGGATTGAACCCGGGGCTTTGCACGTGTTAGGCAAACACGTTACCACTGAGCTACACCCCAGCCTATTGATTAGATTTTTGTATCTTTGTAGGGCCTAGTCTCATCCTAGTATCCTTTATGTAAATGTGTTGTTCCTAAGGTGTGCTCTGGACACCTTTGTTAGACATCAGGGCTGTGTCTGCTTTCTTCCTGGGTCCTCCTTACATTCCACTGGATACCGTGTCTGTGTGCTAGTACCAGGCTGTTTAGATTCCTGTAGCTTAGGAATACGTTTAAAATTCAGGTTATAAGATCCTTCTAGCTGTATTCTTTCTGCTTAAGGTTGCTTTGCAAGCTCCTCTTTTAAATGATTTTCTTCCTGTTGCTGAAGATGCCAAACAGTCCCTTGACCTGAATGGGAGAGTTTGGATGAGGCTCATTGAGAGGCTTAGAAAAAATGGCTCCCAAATCCCTTCTATCCCCCGCTGTCAGTGTTGAGTGTGACCTCCTGACAGGTATGTGTGCACTTAAGGTTAGTTTGTGCCTTCATTATAGCACCAATATGTTATGCTCATCATAAAGCATGTGTAAGTATCAATTAAAAATGTGGTGAAGATAATGTAAGTGGTACTTTATAGTGTCTTGTGTCATGACTGTCATTATCTAGTATCTCAAGGACAATTTGTACTCAGGATTGTATTTCTCATTCCTGATATGCAAAGCTATATTTCAAGTGGCCTTGGTAATTAACACACTTTTCGGTTAACTCCCGAGGACTTGTCATTGTTGTCCTTTGTGATGTGGCTGATTAAAGACTCGTCAGCTCTCCCCTCCTGTCATTTGCCCTGTTCACATAATTATTACTTCAGCCAGAGTTTATTTTAAAGACAAAAACTCTTCTACTTCTTGCACATTTTGAGATGTTTAAGAACTAGATCTTGTGTAGATCCTCTTCACCGGGTTGTCCGGGAGGGTCATTTCTCATTGGAGAGAAAAAGCAGGAGGGGAGGCCGCTGCCATGTGGTGTGACACAGTTACTATCCCCAGAGTCCCCCAAGAGCCTGACGATTATGAATGATGGCGGTGGATTCAAGTGAAGCCTTGAAGACCTCTGCTTATAGAGAATAGTTCTCGCTTTTGGCTTAACATTTTTATTATTAGAATTTTTAGTTTGTTGGGCATAGTGACACTGCCTTTAATCCCAGCACTCAGGAGGCAGAGGCAGGCGGATCTCTGTGAGTTCAAGGCCAGCCTGGTCTACAGAGCAAGTTCTGGGCCAGCCAGGGGTACACAGTGGGATATGTTTCCAGAATTTTTTTTTAGTTATTTTATAAAGCAATGGGTTTCATTATGACATTTTTATGTGTGTATATCATTGTACCATGTTCATATTCACCCCACTACTCTCCTTTGGCAGGCTTCTCCCTCTCACTGGTCTCATAAGCACCCCATAGTCTTTCTTCTGCTTTATGTCGTGTGTGTGTGTGTGTGTGTGTGTGTGTGTGTGTGTGTGTGCATGTGTATGTATAGGTATGTATATGTGTGTATGTATGTGCATGTGTGTAGGTCAGAGGATTTTGTGGAGTTACTTTCTCCTTCTACATTTAAAAGCTTCTGGGGATTAAACTTAGTCAAGCATGTATGGCAAACACTTTATGCACTGAGCCATCTTGCTGACCCTGATATGCATTTTCTTGATAGCTAAGGACACTGAATATTTTAAAATATATTTATTGTCCATTTGTTCTTATCTTTTGAGAACTGTCTTGTTTATTTCATTATTATATTTATTGTTTGGGTCAGTTTTTTGGTATTTAGTTTTTGAATTCTTTATACATTCTAGATATTAATTCTCCATAAGATATTGTGTTGGCTAGTTTTTTGTCAACTTGGCACAAGCTAGAGTTGTCTTAGAGGAGGGAGCCACAGTTGAGACAATGCCTCCATGAGACTGGCCTGTAGATGATTGATAGATGTGGGAGGGCCTGGCCCTCTATGGTGGTGCCACCCCTGGGCAGGTGGTCTTGGGTTGTGTAATGCCATGGAGAGCAAGCCAATAAACAGCATTTCTCATGACAACTGCTTCAGGTCCTGCCTTTAGGTTCCTGTCTTGAGTTCCTGCCCTGAATTCCCTCAGGGATGGAGGGTGGCCCGAGAGTTGTAAGATGAAACAAACCCTTTCCTCTACAAGTTGCATTTGGTTATGGTGTTTATCACAGCAATAGAAACCCTAACTAAGACAAATGTATAGCTACTAAGATTTTCTCCCATTCTGTAAGCTGCATTTTTACCTGAGTAACCATTTCCTTTGCTACCAACTTTTTCTTAAATAAATTTATTTTATATGTATATGTATGCCTGAGAATATGTCTGTACCCCATGTGCATTCAGGAGCCTGCAGAGGTCAGAGGAGGCATCAGGTCCCCTGGAACTGGAGATACAGATAGTTGTGAACTGCCTGTGGGCACTATGAATAAAAACCTAGGTCATCTGCAAGAGCAGTAAGTGTTCTTAACCCAGAGCCATCTCTCCAGCCCCTAAAGAAGCTTTTGGATTTCACAAAATCCGATTTGTCATCTCTTGTACTATTGGGGCCTTTCTTAGGAAGTGCATGCCTATGCCTACATCTTAAACATATTTCTGCAGCAGTTTCTCAGTATCAGTTCTTACATGAGGTTGTTTGATCCAGTTTGAAATGACTTTTTTTATGGAGTGAGTGATAAGAATCTATTTTCATTTTTCTATGTGTAGATACCCAGTTTTTCCCAGGGCATCTATTACAGAGGAGGCCTTTTTTCTTTTTCTTTGGGACTTTTATTGGAAGTAAGGTGGGTTTATTTCTGGTTCTGCTATTCTATTCCATCGGTCTACCTGTCTATTTTTGTACCAGTACCATGCTGGTTTTGATACTGTGCTCAGAGGTATAATTTGAAGTCAGGTATTGTGATTTATGCTCTTTCTACGTTGTTCTCTCTACTCCTTCTCTTTGGAATTGCTTTGGCTCTTTGGGGTCTTCAGTCCTTCCGGGTGGATTTCAAGATTGTTTTTGCCAGTTCTGTGAAGAATGTCATTAGAATTTTGATGGGGTTACATTGAATCTGTAGGTTGCCTTTGATACTATAGCCATTTTCAAAATATTAACTCTGCCAATTTATAAGCATGGAAGGTCTGATCCCATCATCTGCTACCTTCTCAATTATTCCCTGAAGTTTTAAAGTTTTCATTGTAGGGTTCTTTAACCTCTTTGATCGGGTTTGTTCCTAGATTGTTTGTTTTAAAGGCATAGTGAATGTGATTTTTTCCTGATTTCTTTCTTGGAAAGTTCGTTACTGGTGTTTAGAAAACCTACTGAATTTGGCATGTGGATTTTTTGTTGCCCTGGTACTTTTTTGAAAGCGCCTATCAGATCTATGAGTTTTCTGGTAGAATGTTTAGGGATTTTTAAGTATAGGAGCATATCATTTGAAAATATGGATAATTTGGCTTATCCTATTTGTATTCTTTTTATTTCTTTCTATTAGCTTGCCAATATAGCTAAGACTTTAAGCAATATAAAAGTGGAGAGGGTGGAAACATTGTCTCATTCCTGGTTTTAGAAGAAATAGTTTCATTTCTTTTATAGTTTAAAAGTTGTAACTAAAATAGAATTGCATCATTATCCCTTCCCTCCCTCCAACTACTTTCATGTCCTCTCTTTCCAATTTCTCCCATGTTGCCTCTTACCTCCTTTCAAGTTTGTGTCCTCTTTTTCTTAATTATTGTTATATATTAGGGGCTTGTCCCTGGGAAAGACTAATTCTCCTTCTCTCAGTAATCATTAGTTGCCCATAGTTTTTTTGTTTAGGGGTGGCCCCTTGCGATTTCCCCCTTCCATGTTAACATGCCTGTTAGTGTTGTCGTTGTTTGAATCCTGTCCAGGTGGCCATATTGTTATGGTGTCATGGGCATAGCTTCCCTGTCGTCTCTAGGAGGCACCATCGTACAGCAGACTCCTCGGTCCTCTGGGTCTTACAGTCTTTCCGACTCCTCTTCCTCGATGCTCCCTGAGCCTTCGGTGTAGGAGTTAGTTGTTTTGTAGGTGTATCTACCTGTTGGGCCTGGACACCCCGTGATTAGTTTTTCTCTGTGTTTGACCAGTTGTGGCTTTCTGAGATGGTGTCTCTCTGCTGCAAAGAGAAGCTTTTTTTTTTTTTTTTTGATGAGCAGTGAGAGCTACATTTATCAAGAAAAGGAAGCTTATAAACAGGAAGAAATGTTTTCGAATTTCCCCCAGCTAGTATAGTTTGGCTGCAGTTTTCCGGCATATAGCCTTACTGTATTGAGGAATGTTCTTTGTATCCCTAGTTTCCACCATGAAGAGATAATGAACTTTGTCAAGATCCTTTTCTGTGTTTATTGAGCTGATTTTGTGATTTCTTCTCAAGTCTATTTATGTGCTAGAGTACATCTATTGATTGTGTAGGAAATGAAATGCATTCCTAAAATGAAACCAGCTTGACCATGGTGTATGATCTTTTTCATGTGTAACTGAATTAATTTTGCTAGTATTTTATCAATTATTTTCTTTTATTTATATCTGTGTTCATTAGGGGAATTGGTTTATAGTTTTCTATTTTTTTTTGTATGTGTGTGTGATATATCTTTTCCCAGTTTTGGTATCAGGATAATACTGACTTCATGAGATGGGTGTGGTGGTGTTTTTACCCTTCCTATCTGATTTGGCAGCAAGTCCATGTGATCTGGGCTTTTCTTTGCTGAGAGACTGTTTATCGCAGATTCAGTCCTGTTGCTCACTGTGGGTCTTAGGTTATTAATGTCCTCTTGATTTACTTTTGGTAGGTCATGTATAGAGGAACTTACCTGTTTCTTCTGGATCTTCATCTTTTTAGAACACAGGGTTTAAAAAAAGTACTTTCCAGTGATCCTCTCAATGTCAATGGTATTTGTTGTAATACAATCCCTAATTTATTAAATTGGGTTTTTTTCTCTCTCTCTTTTTGATTTTTGTTTTTTTGAGACAGGGTTTCTCTGTGTAGCCCTGGCTGTCCTGGGAGACTGAGGCAGGCAGATCTCACAAGTTTGAGGACAGCCTGGGTCTATGTAGTGAGTTTCAGGCTAAAACTACACAGTGAGATCCTGTCTCAAAAGAGAAAAGGAAAAATGTTGAGTCTTCTGTATTTGTTAAGATTTGCTAGATTGGTTTAGTGGCCAGGCCATTAGTCCTAGGTACTTGGGAGGCTGAGATAAGAGGCTTGGAAGTTACAGGCCTGTCTGGGCTACAGGGTAAGTTCAAGGCTAACCTGGGAAAGTTAGTGAGGAATTGTCTCAAAATGAACAGTAAAAAATGCTCTGTGGTACTGGGCTGTGGTAGTGCATGCCTTTAATCCCAGCACTTGGGAGGCAGAGGCAGGTGGACTTCTATGAGTTTGAGGCCAGCTAGGTCTGTACAACAAGTTCTAGGACAGCTAGGGCTGTTACACAGAGAAACTCTGTCTCAAAAAACAAAAAACAAAAACACCACCACCAAAAGAAAGGTCTGTGGATATAGCTGAGTTCTACAGTTCTTGTCCAGCAAATGTAAGGCCCTGAGTCCAATCTGCAGTACACACACATATGTACACACACACACACACACACACACACACACACACACACAGAGGGAGGGAGGGAGGGAGGGAGGGAGAGAGAAAGAGAGAGAGAGAGAGAGAGAGAGAGAGAGAGAGAGAGAGAGAGAGAGAGAGAGAAGGGGAGAGCAGAAAGAGATTTTGTGGCTCAAGGTGTAGTCTGTTTTAGAGAAGAGCTCCTTGGGCTGCTGGGAAGAATGTGTTGTGCAGCTGTTGATGGGCATGTTTTGTAGATTTCTGTCGTCTGTTAGTTCTGTGTTGTAGTTAAACTCCAAAGCTTGTAGATACTTTGGTTTGGATGATCTATCTATTGATGAACATGGTTTATTTTTTACTATTCTTAAGGTAGAGTTTGTTGATCTAGTATTAGTTACTGAAGATGAGCAGCAAATTTAATATGAAACTCTTTCTGACAGACCTGAGGCTTATTTTCTACCTTCCATGTTCAGGAAGCTACAAATGAAATGCTTCTAAAGGCACAAAAGTTGGGAAGAGGAACCCCGACACCATGTGCTATAGTGGATCGGGTTGATCTATGGTGTGGTGCTCTCTCGGGAAGTCGAGTTTGTTTTTTTTACTTTTATTAAAAAATATTACTTTTGTTTTTTGCGTATGGGTGCTTTGCCTGAATATATGTCTATATGCAGTGCCTGAGGAGGCCAGAAGAGGGTGTCGGATCCTCTGAAACTGGATTTACAGATGAGTGTGAACGGCTATGTGGGTGCTGGGAACTAAACCTGGGTCCTCTACAAGAGCAGCTAAGTGCTCTTAACCACTGAGCCATCTTGTTAGTCCCCAGATGTTGCTTCCTTTTATTTTTCAAGACAGGGTTTCTCTGTGTAACCTTGATTGTCCTGGAACTTGCTCTATAGACCAGGCTGAACCCGAACTCATAGAGATCTGCCTACCTTTGCCTCTCAAGTGCTGGGATTAAAGGCGTGCACCAATATCACCTAGTAGATTTTACTTCTTAATCTAGTCAGATACTTGGTATCTTTTAACTGGAGCACTAACCCTATTTACACATAGGGTTGTGATTGACAAGGGTTTGCTGATTCCTGTAACTGTGGTTAGTTATTTCCTGGTTGGTTCCTATATGGTCCTTTTCTTTCTCTTTCATTCATATTTTGGATTTTCTTATTTACTGAGTTAGACATAACTGATTCTTGTCTAATGCTTATTTATTCACATATTCCTTTCATGACATTTACCCTTTCCTGTGCTCTCATAATCGAGACTATTTTTTTTCCCTCCTCTGTGTGTAGGATTCCTCTAAGTATCTTCTGTAATGTTGGCTTGGTGGTCATGAATTCCTTCAGTTTGTTTTATCTTGAAATGTCTTTGTTTTCCCAATAATTTCTTTTATACCCAGTCTTTCTGTGGATCCCTGAATGGCTTAGATCTCAACATGATGCCCAACAGGAAGTGCTCTTAACCACTGAGCCATCTTTCCAACCCTAAAGTTATTGATGGTTTTTAAAGTAGTCTTTTGGATTCTTGGTTCAGCACGTCATCCACTCCAGTGTGTCTGTAGTCAGTGTTTGGGGGTCTGAGCTTTGGAAGGTCTAGTGGTGCCTTGCTCTTTCATGTTTTCTTCAGTTTCTATTTTGTGAGTTGTGTATCTGTTGGTATAGCCATTTTTTTTTCTAATTTGAAGATATTTTCAATGGGCAGGTTTTTCTTTCTTTTTTTCTTTTTTGTTCAGAATTAGTTAAATTTTTTTAATTACTTTTTTTATTCTTCTCTCATACATTACACCCCATCACAGTTTCCCCTCCCTCCACTCTTCTCAGTCCCTCCCCCACCTTCCTTCTCCCCCAGATCCACTCTTCCTCTGTTTCCCTTCAGGGGAAAAAAAAAAAAAAAGCAGACCTTCCAGGGATAGCCACCAAACATGGCATAACAAGTTACAATAAGACCAGGCACAAACTCTCATACCCAGGCTGGATGAGGCAACCCAGCAGGAGGGAAACTGCCCCAAGCAGAGGCAAAAGAGTCAGAGACACCCCACGCCCACTGTTAAGAACACCAAGCTGCACAACCGTAACATATATGCAGAGGATGAGCAGGCTTTTCTTGGGGGTCAGTTCCTAATACCAGTTAGAAAGAAGAAAATAACCAGTGGTTACAACACCACCACCAAACAGATACAAAGTTCTGATGGTGCAATAAAGAAAAAAATGCACAAACATTAGATAAAATTTAAGAAGACTAAAAGCAAAATCTTGTTAAAAAGCAAATAAAACTAACAATAAATGTATACCAAATAAATGTAAAACACAAAGGCCAAAAAAAAAAGGGGGGAAAATAAAAATAAGACAGTATCTTCTTGGGTCTTCTAATATCTGCCAGGTGGAGATGGGAGGTGGGGTTCAGTGGAAGTTGAGATCTCTTGTCTTCCTACCATTCCGGTTGGTGCTCAACCAAGCTTGGTGAAGTCTCAAATGTCCCCAGGGGCTGTCTTCCCTCCAGGCTCTTCCATTCTTTTCGCGCCAGGAGCCTCTGCTGGTCATTCTTAGCTTTGCGTCCTATGGGCGAGATAGTTCTCCCCGACTCTGGAGTCATGCACCCACCCCCAGTTCATCCACCCCAGGGTGGCTAATGGCCCTAGCCAAGGGGTGTCTCCGAGTGCTTCAAGGGGCTGGGGAGATGAAATACAGTACTGAGGTCTGCACACAAGGACTAACTGCCATGCCTCCCAGTCCTGGGCATCACTAGGCATCCGTGGGAAGAAGGAGGCTGCCGAAGTCAAGCACTCTGTGGGAGTTTCATAGTTCTCGGTCTCTTTGGAAGTGAGCCCCACAGTAGGTGGTGGCTCTGAGTTTGGACCACCTGCTAAGCTCGTGTTTGGGTTTATCAGACTCCACAGTCACCCAGCTATAGAGGATGAGGTTTCTGACCACCACACTTCTGTCTACATGTCACCTACTACATGAACTTCTTGGCATGTTTGCATCCAGCCTACCTCTCCACAACTGCCCAAGCAGCTCTCTCCCCACCCAGGGCCTATGTCAGTTTGTTCCTGGGCCCCTGGCTTGTGATTGATTAGATCTTGTGATCAGGCCCTCAGAGAAACTCAGTGTTAAACAATGGGCCCCATCTCAAGATGCTGTCCAGTGGCAGGCCTCTGAGACAGCAGGAGTGGACTGTTGAGCAATCACACACAGGAGGTGTCGCCATCTCCCTAGATCCCACCGTGGGATTAGAGGCTTGTGAAAACCATGGCTTTGTCCTGTGGGTAGGACTGCCAGTTTCTGTTCACTGGCGGCTCGTGGCTTACTTTCTCCCTGCTGGGGAGCCATGGCGTGGGCGGACGCTGTCCACTCCTGCTGCTGCATCGCCCTTCCCTCCCTCTACCCTTCCCAGCTGTCTTACCAGCTCCTCTGTGATCTCTGATGCTCTTCCAGTCTTACATAGGCACAATCTATGTTCACTGCAACACAAGGAAGCAACTTCTAATCTGCATTTCAGCCTGGAAGTTCCTAGACTGAACTGTCTAATTTGTTATGCATTTAGTTGCACAGAAATACAGAAATTGTAATGTTTTCTTCCTATGCTTCTGGATCAACCATAAAAACAGAGGCCACAGGTGGAGAGCTATGCTCTAAGCACTTTGGCTTGGTATACAAGGCCCTTCGCAGTCTAGCCTCAGTTTACTTTTCCAACTTCATATTCAACTACATCTGGTCACATATGTGGACTTACCATGAGACTATGGACTTGGAGAGCACAGTACTGGAGATTGGAATCCCGAGATCTCAGCGTAAAAGTGCCAGCATGCCGGGCAATGGGCATTCTGCCTTTGGGTTGGACTGTGCCAGCTCCTGTGAGACCCCAGACAGTGAGAGCTGGCTTTCCTTCTATCTATAGACTTGTCCAGACAGCCTGGTCTCCACATGGGTCTGTTTGGCAAGAGCAGATGAGCCATTCAGTGCCTGCCGCGGATGGAACAGCACAGAGCAGATGGGGGCAGATTGCAAACTTTGCAGTACGTTTTCCTACCCTCTGCCACCGCAGCATCCCTGCCAGACACTCTATCTCCAGGCTGTGCCATCACGAGGCCTCTTTGGGCCTTGTCTCCTTTTTTCAGGAGTCATTAGTACAAAGCAGAATGGGGCTCTCCCCTGCCCCCAAGCATGCTTCTTCCACAGTGTTAAGGGAGTGAAGAAGGGGAATGTTTCAGGGGCCCTGGAGACGAGGACCCTCATGTAGTGATGGCCAGGCTGTTCTGGCTGCAGGGTGTTTGGTTTCTCAGTTTCGTAGTCTCTTATGCTGCCCCCATCCCAGTCCAGTCTGCTCTCCTGACCTGAGGGAGGTTGGTATGTTGGTGGAACCTCCACGATCCTTGCAGACATGAGCTGCTATAGAGAGGTGTGTGCTATAGAGAGGGGCTTCAGATTGGGAGGGACCCACACCACCAGCTTCTCCGGTTACCTAACTGTAGGCAGCAGCTGGTGAGGATTCTCAGCCTCTATAATTATAAGGTCAACCCAATCCAATGGTAAGGGACAAAGGGGACAGGTCTGGGGGCAGGAAGTACATCCAGGCTTGTACCCTTCCTTAGTCTTGTGGGATGGTGAAGGATGGGATATTTTTGCCTTAGTAAAGGGTGATGGAGAGAGTGCTGGCTGTATCTTGCTTGCTGCTCTGCACGAAGAGAAGTGTGTTTGTGGAGAATGGCTGTAGAAGAGGTAGGGTCTGTCCAGAGGGAAGAAACATAAATCCAGCAGGTACGTCTATAGTGTTATGCAAACAAGCCAAGTAGTAGTTGTAGAGCTACTTTGGTTCTTTCATTTTGTCAGAATTCTAAGCTAACGTTTTTGTAGTTATCTTGGCTTTCTTCACACTGTTCATAAAATGGCTGCAGCAGCTCCAGCCTTGTCCTCATACATCTAAGCCCAGAGGCAAGAACTGGGAGTGAGTTCAGAGGTGTCTAGGACAGCAGACAGACTTTGTACGCATATCTTCCTTTCAGTAAAGAAAATCACCTCCCCAGATTTCTCCTTCATCTAATTGGCTGGAACCTGTTATGAATCTACCAATTAAATAATCTGGAGAATGGGAAGGCATGTATGATAACTGGTTGAGATAAGTAAGGACTCATAATGATACCAGGTAAACAGCTAAGCATGCAAAAGTGAGATTCTATCAGGAGGCCTAGGGAGGAGAAGGGGATGGGCAGAAAGAGTGGTGTGCAAAGTTTTGAGATGCTTCTAAGCCATCAGTGACTGTTGAGGACATCTTTGGTTTCTACCTGCCCACCTGTCATGCCTTCTTTGGAAGTAGACTCTGATGTTCCTTTGGGCATGGAGGGAACTCTGTCTCTGTCGTTCCAAGGTGGGCAAATGACCTGAGTCAGACCCATGGGATCAATGTCAGGGCTCCTGTCTGAATACTGGGAGTAAGTTCTCCTTACCCCATGGTGTCTGAGGAGGTGATGTGCCAGCCTGGAACTCTGGTGCACTAGTTGGCCTGCCTGTGTGAATAAACGATCAAATGAAACCAGCAAAAAGGAAGGAACCGAGAGTGAATGAGAAACGTGGGTCCAGATGAACTAGCTTCCTGGAGCTCTGAAGGCAGTGGTGACAGACTTACCAGGTGGTTCAGTGGTCTGATGTGGCACAGCTGTGGCACCTTTACTTCCTGCTAGGAGCCGGAAACAAGTAGGGAAATGTTGTATGTAACAGATTCTAAAATTGGAATTGGCTGACTCAAGGTTGGGTGGAAGGCAATGAAGAGTTCCATCCTGGGCTAAGACGATCACAGCCATGTTATGTTTTAATAAAGCAGCTAGTTAAGTCATTGCCTATCCCATCTTGGGCCCCACAGCCAGTGCCATCTAGGGTGGGATTGCTGAAGTGCTTGGTGGAACTTTCCAGACTGCGGAGTACCCAAGCTACTTCCTGAAACTCAGGTTCTGTGAGCAAGAGTCTAGCTTCTGTCAAAACTGACCTACCTGAAAACATGTCTTGGTTTACATCTAAGAGGCCCCCTTTGCCTTTGGATGCTGAAAGTCGGGTAATGTTGTGCCTTGCAGGGTTAGAACACGTGAGTTTCTTGTCATGTGATGTGACTGGAAAGAAAGATAAGAGTGAAATTGGAGAGGACTTGGAATTGGACTTGCATTCCTGCAGGATGGGAGGCAATGAGCATCCTTCTGGGTATGGAAGGTATTCCCCCAGAGCAAGATCACCAGTGGAGACGCACAGCACCTATGAGCAATGACTGGGTCAGAGCCAGATGATGGAAAGAATTATAGGTACTCGTTACAATAAAAAGACGGTGGAACTGGTTGCAAGCAGGCAGCACAATAATATTGCTCTGTCTTCTGCTTACTCTTGTGTGCCAAGTGTGTTGGGGACGCTCACACTCATCATTTAGTTTATAGGCTATCAAACCATGAAGTGCTATTTAGAGCTCATTGAGAAGTCCCTCATCTTGGGACTGGGTATAAAACAAGACATCATTCTGGGCTACCTATGACTGAAGAAGAAAGAAGACTCTGAGGTGTGTGTGTGTGTGTGTGTGTGTGTGTGTGTGTGTGTGTGTGTGTGTTGATGTGTTATATGGTGTGGGAGGCCATTAAGATTGTGTGGATAGAAAGAAGGAGGTGTGCAGATGAGATGTTGAAGCGTGGACCGTGATTCACGATCGCTATTTCACCCACATCCCGTCAGCATCTTCCTTTTTGGAAACAGCACCCTCCTTGTCATTTGAGGAAACAGCTTCTCACTGACTAGCTCAGACTCTTCCATGATGCCTTTCCTGCAGGCCCAGGGGCCAATTCACAGCAGGCAAACAGCTCAAGCCATAGATCTATGTAATGGGATTCAGTTCCTGAAGGATTGGAACCCTTTGGGAGAGAAGCTTTGTTCTCTATGACACTAATGTGGTGATACCTGAGGATAGGATCACTGAAACTTCCTTCCTGGTGCAGGGGGAAAAAGCCGCAGGTGAAGTGTTTGCCTGCTTTTAGCTGAGAGATGTGGAAATGGGGCAGGGGATGGAAAGAGGTGGAGCAGGGCTCCTCATCCAAGCTAAGGAGATGATGACACTCCTGAAGTTGTTTGTTACATGAACCAATAAATTTCGTATTTTCTTTATGAGCATCTGAGATTTGAAACTGAGGACCCTGTGGCCACAGTTACCTGTGGGACATGAAAATATGGTTTCATGTGCTTTGAGTGTGTTGGACACTCTGTGGTACTCCAACGTACAACCAATTAAGGAAGGATGGATTCCTTAGAGTGTGATGAGAAGAACCAAAAGCTGAGAGGAGAGGTTTCAGAACATCAACAAGAAATTGTAAAATTAAGAGTCAGGAGACAGAAGCTTGCAGGAGACCCCGGGTAGACCTGCCGCATCCCATGGGAGGGGGTGTGTACTGTTCAAGGCTATTTTGCAGGGTTGTCCAAACCCCTTTCTGCCACTAATTCAGCACCCAGTGCCTGGGGAGTACTGTATTCTCCCTCTGTCTTTGCTTCAACTTGGCCTGGGTTTGACACCACACAGTGTTGTGGGTCAGAGACCAAGGTGGGCACAGTAGATTTACATAACCATAGTTGTTGTTGTTGTTTTGTATGATGATTGTATGCTGTCTTAGTTAGGGTTTCTATTGCTGTGAAGAGACACTATGACCAAGGCAATTCTTTTAAAAGAAAACATTTAATTGAGGGCTTCATTACAGTTTCAGAGGTTAGTCCCTTATCATCATGGCAGGGAACATGGCAGCAGGCAGGCATGGTGCTGGAGAAGTGGCTGAGAGCTACATCCTGATCCACAGGACTAGAGCGACTCTGGACTTGGCATGGGCTTTTGAAACCTTAAAGCCTACTTCCTCCGACAAGGCCACACTTTTCTGATCCTTTCAAATAGCACCACTCCCTGGTGACCAAGCATTTGAATGCATGAGCCTCTGGGGACTGTTCCTATTCAAACTGCCACGTACGCATTTTATCTTCCCATAAAATTTGGTATCAGAACTCCTAAGTGTGTGTCACAGCATAGACCCAAAGTTGGTGCTTATTATGGTTTTGATATTTGTGTCTTCAAAATCGTTAAGTTGAAACAATCCCCAGTGTGATGGCATTACTAGCTCATGGTGGGGTCATTTCAGAAGATAGCTCTAGCGTCACGAATGGACTAATGTCCTAAAGAGACTGGAGGAAGTGTACTCCCCCTGCTGTCAAATGGGAGCCTCAAGAAGGCGCCATCTTTGAAGTGGATTACCTCATGAGACACCATGTCTCCTCGCACCTTGGCATTGGCTTTCCCAGGCTCTAGGACCGTGACTGATATATTTTTGGTGTTTGTAAGCTAGCTTTGGCTATAGTCTTTTGTTATAGCAGCACAAATGGGCCAAGACAGTGCTAAAAGGCTCAGTGAACTTGGGTGCTCGCTGTAGGCACAGTCTTGTGGGGTTGGTACCTACCTGATGGACAGAAAGACAAAATCTGGGCAGATCTCTCTGGAGGATGGTGCTGCTCAGGAGAAATCTGCACAGCAGGGAGAAATCTGAATCTGAATATCACTAGCCTGCTGTCATTCCTGTGTCTGGATGACACTGTAAACAATCAAGTTTATTTATCAGCCATCTGTTCAAGGAGTTGCATGAAGCACCAAGATAAATTTTCATCTCAAAAGAGAGAGAAGATGCTTCTTGCCACAGGAGCACGTGACCGCCTGCATTTCACAGAAGCCCCAGCAAAGAAGCGGCTGTTGGATCAGTTGAGAACTTGGCTTGAGGGTTGTCACTGAGGCAGCAAACCCTGAAATGGTCTGGCACATGCTCATGCCAGGCTCTGTTTAATGAACACATTGTTACCAGTAGCTCCACTCTGTATTTATAGCACAGGATTTTGCTAAAAGCCTATGATGAAACATTATGCAGAATTTCATGCAAAATGTTTCTAAAAGAACTTATAGTTACGGAAGCTTGACACTGATACAATGACAGGAAATAAAAACAGGACACAGCACATAGAAATATTTTTACGCAAACATGTACATATGTCTGTGTCTGTATCTTTACACACAAGACTAAAAGTCTGGCTACCCTTGGATCATCGAGCTGTAGATGACTTGGGGTTTTTATTCATTTGCATTTCACATTTCGCTACCGTGATGATATAGTGGTTTCTGTGTCATTGTATCTTATAATCAGAATATAAAGATGAAATCATCTTTAAAATGACTTCTTACTGCTCCTGCCTTACCGTGGGATTATAGGAATGTGCCACTGTGCCTGCCTAATGCTGTATCTGATCATGTCACCTGTGGGATGTGTCACAAAAATGACTTTTGAGGGTCTCTGCCCTCTTCTAGAGAGCTGTGTGAATGTGTCTGCAGCAGGGAGACCGCAGGTGTTGCCCATTGCTCAGCCTGCTCCCTGTGTTGGGGGAGGAGATAGGCCTGCAGGGAACATCTCCCAGGCCATGAGGAAGGGGGAGGCAGGTGAGTCTGGCAGTCAGACGGCCTCCTGGATTTGGGGGTTCCAGTGTGTTTTGGTTCCAAGCAGTTCTGCTTTGTTCTGGCTTCCTTTGTGTTACCCTGCAATCCTCCACACACCAACAGAGAAGCTCTCCGTTTGATGCAATTCGAATCAACCCACCAGCGTGCTTATTTATCGGGGTCTTGTCAAGAAAGGGTGGAAAGGGGGGTCACAGCAGCAGCATCCAGGAATAAGAAGCGGAGAGAAGCGTCATTATGTTATTGCACCATACTGGCTAGAGTGGGGTCAAAGGGTAAATACCAGCAAGAAGCAAAGGTTGTCCAAGGGATGTGTCAGCCTGAAGGACATGAAAGATTGAGGTCCACACATAGCCTCTAGTGAGGGTGCAATTCCTGGGAGACGGTAGAGGGCGCTAGAGGACACAGGTGGGAGGGAGGCAGAGAAGAGAGATCACTTCTCAAGGGCCACATCAGTGGGACCACATGGGACTCCTTAGCAAAAGAAGGGAACACTTCGCATAGCTCTTTGAACCCTGCAGTTAGGCCTCGCCTGCTGAAGGCGGAGCATTCTTTCTGATGGTGGACTCTATCCTCATGGCAGAGGCATCAGGAGAGGTTAGAAGTTGCTATGGCAAACGTGAGGTGCCCCCCACAGCCTCATGTGTTTGGTCACCTGGTCCCAGTTGATGGTGCTGTTTGGGAAGGTTGTGGGGCCTTGAGGGTGGGAGGTATAGCTGGTGGAGGGGGGGTCATGAGGTGAGCCTTAGGGGGTGATAGCTTGGCCCACTTCCTGACCAGGCTGTCTATTTTCTGATCAACGCCCCATGAGAACCTGCTGCTGTGAGCTCCTGCTGCTATAGACTCAGTGATTCCAGCCACCATGCTTTCTACACCATCTCAAGCCTGAGCCCAAACAAATGTCTCATCCCTTAAGAAACAACAAGAAAAACTAACCCAGGCATGTCATCCTAAACCCCTAGATGATGATGATGTAGGCATGGCAACCAGGACCACTTCAGCCAAAGTGGACATCCACTGGTTTCATATTGTGCTATACAGGCGTGGAAAGCAGTCTGTCTTCTGGGGTGGGAAAGAGTTACACTTCGCTAAGGGTAAGTTGAGGCAGAGCCTCTTGAGAATGCAGCCTCCAAAGTTCTCCAGAGCCAAGAGTAAGGCTCCTTGTAGGCCAAGGCCAGAGGGGGCCAGTGGATATGTTAGAAGGTTTTATTTGGGTAACTTAATTATGCAACAGTGTGTTTTGATTGTGATGCTTCTATGTGATTTTTGTTTCTCTGAAGTGATTATTCAATTACTTAATGTTTATTGAGTAATGAGGTTTCACGGGTCAAGTTTCAAATGTAGTTATAAATATTGTCATCAATATTAATTAGTATTCATATGTTACAGGCTTTCGCGCTCATGAAACACTTTCAATGTAAAATCACATTTACCATGATACAGCAATTTGTGAGATCAGGATTTTTTTTTCCCCCCCACACGAACAGGTGACAAGAATGAGGTGAGACACATCCAAAGCTACATAGCCACCAAGATGCAGAACTGGGGTTTTATTCTATTTTAAAATTAATTTTCTTAGCATACTGTAAACAGACGTTTCCTGTCCTGACTACCTGGTCCCCAATAATGACTCAGAGGCTGAACATTACTCATAAATGGTTGGCCCATAGTTCAGGCTTGTTACTAATTAGCTCTTACATTTTAAGTTAATCCATAGTCCTTATTTACACTCTGCCACATGGCGGTACCTGTATTAGCGTGGCATGTTCATCTCCTGCATCTGGCTGGCGACCCTCTGACTCTGCCCTTCTCCTTCCCATCATTCTTAGTTTAGTTGCCCTGCATATACTTCCTGCCTGGCTACTGGCCAATCAGCATTTTATTAAACCAATTTGAATGACAAATCTTTACAGTGTCTAGGAGGATTACTCCATAGCAGCATACAAAACAATGGGGTTCATTAGGGCACTTTTACACACGTGCATCACGATAGCATGTCTGTCCTATTTACACCCCACTGTCCTCACCTGTACGTCCTTGCTCTGGGCTGGTGTCTTTCCCTTACTGCGTCCCCTACCCTTTGCTTTCTCATCACATTCTAAATCTGGAGTCTGCCCATGGAAGAAAAACAAGATATTTTGTTTCTTGTGGAATTAGACTTCTAAAAACGTTTATTTCATTAATAATAATTCATTTATTTAATGTGTATGCTTGTGTGAGTCTATGTGCCCCAAGTGCATGCAGGGACCCTTGGAGGCTGGAAGAGGTTATCAGATCTCCTGGATCTGGAGTTATGGGTAGTTGTGGGCTATTGTGGGGATGCCAAGAGCCAAATTAAGGTCTTCTGTAAGAGCAGTAAGTGTTCTTAACCTCTGAACCATCTTTTTTCCCTGGGGTGGTTTGAATGAGAATGGGCCCTATAGGCTCCTATGTTTGAATGCTTGGTCCCTAGTTAGTGACACTGTTTGGGAAGGATTAGGAGGTACAGCCTTATTGAAGTAGGTGTGGCCTCGATGGAGGAGTTGTGTCATTGGAGGTGAGCTTTGAGGTTTCAAAAGCCCATACCAGGCCCAGTCTCTCTCTCTCTCTCTCTCTCTCTCTCTCTCTCTCTCTCTCCAACTTTCAGATCAGATATGAGCTCTCATCTACTTCTCTAGCACCATGCTTACCTGTCTGCCTGCTGCCATGCTCCCTGCCGTGATGATAATAGACTAACCCTCTGAAACTGTAAGCCAGCTCCCAATTAAATGCTTTCTCTTATAAATTTCCTTGGACATGATATTTCCTCAGAGCAATAGAGTAGTAACTAACACACTGCCCTAGATCTGGAATTTTAACCTTACCTTTTTTTTTCTTTTTTTTTTAAAATTCACTTCTTTTACTTCTTGGGATGAAATGATTTCTTCCTGGGGAGCCGGATAGGGCAAACTTTCTAGTGACGGAGTCAGCACAGAGTTTATAGTATCTCCGCAGATTCTACGTCCTTCTTCTTCTTGTTGTTTCTTACAGACACGAAGGGGGAAGATCGAGGATTGTGTGGACAGAGAAATGAGCACATGTTCCTTGTCTGTAGCCACACTGATCTCTTCACTCTTTTAATAGACGCTTACTAAATACCTGCTGCATGCCAAGTGTGGAGCCAGGCACTGGGGTCCGGTGGGCTGTGAGATAGAGTGGACCCTGCTGTCACAAAGCCCAGAAGGGAGGCAGGTAGGTGTTCAGTGAGACATGACTCACTCTACTGATGTCAGTGATGAGGTTTGGTGTGCACTTTTAGACAACACGAGCATCTAAAATAGAAAGATTCAACCTAGGGGATTCTGGAATTGTTTTCTGGAGAGATCCATGTTAGGAGCGAGAGAATAAGCCAAGCGAGCTTTAGGTCCCATGGAACATGTACTACTGAAGAGCTAAAAGGCCCGGATCCCAGCATGAATGAAAGGAGGAGACTGTGCTGATGAAAATGGTTGGGGCTAGGTGATTCAGGGAATATGAGGGTTTCTATTTTTATACTAAGAGTAAAAAAAAAGTCAATTGAAAAAGGAGCTAAATGATGTCATTTATAGAATGAACATTCTAATAAATATATTGGTCTATTCAGGAGAGGTTTATGTGGGCTGGAATCATTCAGGGAATGTGAAGGAACAGAGAAGCCAGATTTAGCCCATTGGAAAGGGCTAGATTTGGCTGATTCATACAAATAGAAGGGACAGAGGGGGCATTCCAAATAGGAGAATGCGGTGATCCAGACAGAACTTGGATACAGATGAAAGCAGTCTCTATACATGCCTCTAGAATTTCTGTCTTATTAAAGTTCTATTGCCAGCCTGTTATATTCAAGTGGCAAGGCTATGGTCTCAGAGGTCTCAGAGCTGAGATAGTTGGTTTTTGTATTGAAATCTGTGGAAGTGGTGACCATGGGCTCCGGAGCATGGAGAAACCCTTGTTAGCACCAGCATGGATATCCTGTTATAACCATATCCTGTTACAGGCTAAGTTGTATCTCTCCAAAAGGTATTGCCTTCCTAACATACAGCACGTCAGATTAGGGCCTTATGGCAAGTAGAGTTTTTGCAGGTATAACCAAATTAAGATAAAGTCATTGAGTACCCCCTAATTCATAATAGGAGTGATATTCTCATTAGAGGCAGATTTGGGTATAGACTCAGAGGAGAGGGGGGCCATGTGATGCAGAAACACCCAGGAGAGTGCTGTGTGATCACAGAGGCTGAAAGTAAAATCTGGCCACAGTCAGGAGTGTTCAAGGTTACCAACAGACCTAGAAACAAAATCGTATTCTTACAGGTTCTCAAGGGACATGGCTCTGCTGACACTTGGATTTCAGACTCTGGCCACCAGAATTGTGAGCCAATCAGTTTCTTCGGCTGGGAGCCATCTAGTAGGTGGTACTTTGTTACTCTCGGAAACAATGACAGGGTCATGGATGTTTGCTTGTCTTAAAGTTTCATTTTCTTGTATTTGTGCACCCCACTGAGTGACCTAAGTGACCTGCTGTCCCCGAGCTGTGATAGCTGATGATGCCACAGTGAGACTGTTGGGAGCTGCATGGGCTGGGGAGGGACCAGAGGCCACTCAACAGTATCTGAGGAGAGTCTGAAGAAGGGACACCACAAAGTTGTGTGTGGTGATATTTTATTTGTGCTGAAATGTGATTTTATTTGTATTTTAATAAATAAAGTTGCCTGGGGATCAGAGCTAAAAGCGACCCATTTAGCAGAAGTCTGTGGTGGTGGCACACGCCCTTAATCCGATCACATGGCAGGCAGAATCTCTGTGTGGTCAAGGGCACAGCCAAGCGGTGACCTGGACCTTTAATCCCAGGACCAACCATAGAGACCTGGAGGTCTGTATAGACAGGCAGTGATGAGGAAGTCATGTGGTTGGGTTTAGAGCCAATGAGAAGGCAGAACAGAAAGGCAATAAAAAGACAGTCACACAGGAGGGCTCTCTCTCTGGGGAAGTGACGGCAGCGACTGGTAAGCTAAAGGCTCTTCGCTAGTGCTCTGACCTCTTGGGCTTTTAACTTTATATTTGGCTCTGTGTTTCTTATTTAATGAGACTGTTTAGAATTTTGTCTACAGTCATGGACAAGGGCAGGAGAACCAGCAGGACTGGAGAGGGGTGGCTACTGCCAACCAGGTCATTACTGCTCACTCGGGCGCCATTACCTTTCTAGGCCGAGCAGGCAGGTAGTGGTTCCCAGAGCGTGGAGAGCCTATGGTAGCTTCAGGAGGTGGCTGCTGTTGCCAGAATTCCTTCCCTGCAGATGTGTAAAAAACATTTATTCCCCCCTCATAGGCCCCAATGGCAAACCAAGGTGTGCTTCCACCAAAGCTTTATATAGTGAACCAATGAGTTCAGTTGAGTGTGTGGGTGTGGTCGACTCTGTAAGTGTTGCAGCTCTGAGGGGAAAGGTTTCCACAGTGGAAGTGCTGCAGCTCTGAAGGGAAAGGTATCCTGGCAGTTGGGAGCCAAGGAATACCACAAAGTCACACCACACAACAAACCTCACACAAGAGATTTGTTGGGAATGATGCAGAGGTGGCTGCCTCTGCTTGGGTGAGAAGCAGCAGATAACTGAGTGGGAGACAGGCTTATGTAGGGTTTTTTTTGGGGGTGTGTGTCATTTTTCAGGGTGGGATTTCAAGTCCTGAGCTTGGGGTAAATTCAGGGATTGGTGGGATTTTGAGCTCAGGGGATGGTGGGTTTTCAAAACCTGGAAGTGAGTTCAGACATTTTTTTGCCCTACAGACCCCAAAGCAGCTGCACTGGGAAGTCTCACCCAGAATGGGATGATGACTTCTCATAGTGCGTAGATGGAGGTATCTGTCTCCCAGTCCCTCCAGTTATCTTCCCGAGCCTATGTACTCTAGCCCCTCCAGGGGCCAGGCGCAGTTAGGGCTGGGTTGCATACAAATGGCTGGGAGGCCACTGGAAAGCTAGGCAAGGGTCCAGCGAAGGCCCGCACCCCTTTCTACTCTAAGGTGATAGCAACAATCAGCAGGCCTGATCTGATAGTCTCTTGCAAGCAGGCACAGCTGATTTGCTGAAGATGGTGGCTGTTTTGTTCAGAGGACCTCACTCTACAGCATCTGCCTACCAGGACCTGTGGTCTTCTGTGGGGGCAGGTGGCCCTTCACTTGCAGAGAGAGAGGGAGGGAGCCCAGGGGCCACGCAGCTGGCTTCTTCTCTCCCCCCCCCCCCACTGTGTCCTCTCTTCCTTGGAGCTTTCTCACTCTGTGCTTTGATGCTCCTATTAGCTCTTCAGGATTCTCTCAGCAGCGTGGTGACCTACCAGATTTTCAACCGTCTTTTCTTTGTCACATGACCTGTCTTCCCATCTGATATGGGTAAGCTAGTTTTGCCTTCTCAAAACCTGCCTCTGCCCAGCGTATCTGGTTCACTTGCTTGTTATGATGTTAAGGCTCTCTAGGACTTAGCCCTAAGCACTGTTCACTTTTCTCATGCTCACACACTTGCTGTATCCTCCCCTGACCACACCCCTTTTCTACTTCTGTGTTTTGCTGATGCCATCTGTGGAATATAATTCCCGGACAGTTCAACCCACCTCCTCTTGCGGCTTCTTTGATCCATGCTCTACTTCAACCACGCTACTTACTTCTCTACTACAATGGTTCTCCCATCCTGCTCAGCACACCAGTCAATTGCCTTCCATACTGTAAGTTCCACAGGGGTAACACGTGGCTTCTGTCCACTCCCATGTCCCTTGCCTTGCAGCCTCCACCACACAGGCTTTCTTTCATTCTTCGTTGCCTCTTGGTAGATGTCTGCAAATGAGTGGATCCTATTCAGATCACACAGTGTGGGTAATTGGAGGTTGGCTGTGAAGTCTGTGGTAAGAGTTCCAGAATGTCTGATCTTTTTTCACTGCCACAAGTTCAAACCAAGGTGATCCGGTGACTGGGGAAGCAGTCTGTGGGAAGTCTGAACAGAAGTACAGTGTCTCTCCTTCCCCTTTGTGCCTGTGATTTTTGTCTCGTGGCCTTGAGTTGAAATTTCTCTTGGAAACTTGAAACACAACCGAAATAGCCTCTTCTGTGTCACCCAGTAATAAGGCTTCCCAAACCCTTCATTTCCCTGCAAACATCTCCCTTGAAAATCAACTCTGCTACAAAGTGGGGCTAATTCCGCTGCCACCCATGCGGATGCAGTTGTGAGCGGGAGTTTAAGTGGGACATTTTTAGCCTTTCCAATGTGTCAACAAGCTGAGAGTTTCATTCATTTAAAAAAATGTAAATAAATGCAGCTGCATCTGGCTGTGTGGACAATGACGGTGAGGCAGCAGTGCTAAGCTAAGCAAGGAGGGCCGTACCCTGACAGAAGCACCCAGCTCTGAGGAGAGCGGGGGAGCATTGAGAAGTATATCCAGAAAACTCAAGTGGTAAAGCCCGTACCTCTAGCTCACAGTGGGAGCTAGCGGAATTCATAATGACTGCTTAAGCAAAACAAAGAACTGACTGCTTACCAAAACCACTGGGTTAGTGATAAAAGGAAATTCATATATATCAAACTTGTGCATTCCAATTCTCCATCACTATGCTTGAGTTTCTAATTGGAATCCTTTTATTAAGTGTATTAGTCAGGGTTCTCTAGAGTAACAGAACTTATAGAACAAATCTCTCTCTGTATATAGAAAGGGGATTTATTAGGATGGCTTACAGACTGTGGTTCAGCTAGTCCAACAATGGCTGGCTATGAATGGAAAGTTCAAGAATCCAGTAGTTTCTCAGATTACAAGGCTGGATGTTTCAGCTGGTTTTCAGTAAACACTGGAATCCTGAAGAAGTAGGCTCTAATGCCAGGGAAAGAACAGACTTGCTAGCAAGGTGAGGGTAAGCAGGCAAAGAGCAAAAGCTTCCTTCTTCCATGTCCTTAAGTAGGCTTCCAGCAAAAGGTCTGGCCCAGATTAGAGGTGTATTTTCTTGTCTCAAGATCTAGATTAAAGGCGTGTCTTTTCCCAGTTCAAAAGATCTACATTAAAGGTGTGTCTTCCTATCTCAGAAATCTGCATTAGAGGCAGATCTTCCTATTTCAAATTAAGCAAAAATCCCTCACAGGTGTGGCCTCTATGTCTGGGTTTTAGTTCCAGATGTAGTCAAGTTAACAATCAAGAATAGCCAGTTGCACTAAGTTAAGTAGTGTTCAGGTTTTAAAAACTAGATTACCAGAAATCAGCTTCAAAGTCTGTTTGTTTGAAGATATAATGTCGTTTTTCATAAAAGTGTCATTGGGCTAGATGCCTTTGTAGGTAAAGTTACCTGCCTTCCTAATGACCTGAGTCACATCCCTGCAAGTTGTCCTCTGATCTCATTGCATAAGCCCACCCCAATAAATAGATAAATAAATAAGATGTTTAAAAAAATGTCATGTAGCCAGGTTCCTGAGCTGGCCCACTACAGCCATTCACTATCATCATAATATTGATTCCATATTGTGTATTTGTAAGAAAATATAGCAAGAGAACATTTCCAACATTTCCAATGCCATATTTGTATTTACATAAGTAATTTAATCTCCTGTTGCTGAAATATATTGACAAAGGCTTTCATTTTTACTAAATGATGGTGTCTATGGAAAAGTAGATTGAATTAAAGGCTGAAACACACATGGATACTGTGGTGGGGATTTTAAAGGAAAATTTGGGCCCTTTCCAAGGCTTGCTAATTTGTTGTTATATGTTCCTTTTTTTTTTTTTAATGACCAGTATTAAATCACACTTCCAAAATATGTAGTATCCCTTTCCTAATACGGATGTGTCATTGAAACTACTTTGTAGTTATCATTCATGATTCAGGTCATTTTCGCTTTGGCTTGTACATGGACGAGATCAGGGATAAAAAGGAGGGACAGTTTTCCTGAAAAAATGAGCAAAAGTGAGAGGAGAGGAAAGAAGCCTTAAAAGGGTCAGGCAGCATAAGAAGGCGCCACAACTGGCTGGAAACTGTGCTGTGTCATCAAAAATGCGCTGCCTACAAAGAAGAAACAGCTCTAGGTTAGATCCCAGGGGCCCCTGCGGTCGGGGCAACCGTGTGGGCTCTGGCAACAGAGCAACCAACACGGAAAGCCCCCAGGTGGCACAGAACAGATTCACAAGCCGCCGGGCCTTTCTGCTTTCGTGACTCACTGCATCCTCATCAAGAAGTTTGAATTTTGTGAGTGTAATTTTGATTTTTTTCTCTCTTTCATGTTCATACTAACTGCTCATCATATTCTGAAAATGTTTTTAGGTTTTCCTATCCTTTGCCCTCCATCACCAACCTCACCCAATGTACTCAAATGCTCGGTACCTTCATTCTGACTTGATGCCTTTGTTTAATGAAAGATCGTCGGACCTTCCCACCAACAATTCAGTGGTTCCCAGTTTTCTTCACACACTGATGCTTCCTGCCTGTGTTTAGGACTTCCTAGTCCATTCCCCTACTTCCTGCCAATCCTTCACCTTTTCCCCAGGGGCTGGCTAGAACCCTTCCTGTGGGTCCAAAGCACTACAACTACCCCAGGCTCTGTGCTGCCTTAGCTAATGTTTACCTTCTTGGCAATCATGGTTTTCCTTCCTGCTTGTTCAATCCTATTCACTTGTGGGGAGAAACTTTTGCGGATTCTATTTTTAAGGTATTATAGATATGTGCAGTCCTGGCCGCCACACTGCACTGTGCAGTATCATTGTCCCAGATCCATGTTGTTGGACTGAGTGAGGGTGTGCAGCACCAAGTGGGAAGATGAGATTTTTCTTTCTTGGGAATTCAGAAATGGAACTGAGAACCAGTGTGGGCATCTGGAATAGGAACACATCACTTAGGAACTCAGGTCCAGCCACAATCCATTTTATGGAAAACTATGGAAACCAAGGGATACAAAGGAAATGAGAAAGCATGCCAGTTAGGGTTCTTGGTAGAAAACAGTGGAAACCAATTCTAGATAACTTAAGCAAGAAAAAAAACAAAACAACCCAAAACAACAACAACAACAAAACCCCAAATAACATTGTCCAGCCTTGATATGAGGGTTTGTGTCTAGTTTTATTGCATCTTATTCTGCCGTGTTCAGTTGCTATCCTGGGAGGCCTGCTCTTTTCTGAGATGGAGGAGCAGTGGATCTGGGGGAGAGGGGAGATGGTGGGGGCCTGGGAGGAGTGGAGGGCGGGGAGGCTGTGATCGGGATGTATTGTATGAAAGAAGAAAGAAAAAAAAAAACCCAAAATAACAACAACAATCAAACAGCAAAACCAGACTCAGGGAAGGCAGGAGACCAGATCTGGGAAATGGACCAGGGGAGAAGAGGCAAGAAGGCAATCAAGGTGTCTCCCTAGGAGCCCCTCAGGTGGCATCCGTGTGTCCTCCTGTGGCCCATCTCTCCATAGAGCAGCTACAGCAATCCTCTTGCTGCTACGTTATAAAGAATTCAACCTTTTTGTTTTGGGGTCCTGGCACGAAGTTTGTAAAACTACTGCAACTTCCCGAGTGACCCCCAACCCTGCAGTTTATGCTAATGAGATGACTAAACCCTTGAACTCCAAGAGACCAATCTTGTGATTGGAAGGCTGGGGCAGACTGACCTCAGAGAAGGTGAAATTTATCTTCCCTGAGGTCACATCAGCAGAAGCCTGGACTCGGATAACGTGTGTCTGAGTCTGTAACGCCCACTGTCCTCCAGTGGGTCTCACAGATGAGGTGAATCTGGTACAGGGCACAGCAGGGTTCTGGATAGAGAACGTATTTTTAGCCAAAAGCCTGTGACAATCAGATTTGAGAAATGAGACATTCAAGCACTTAATGAGAACGTCTGAAGCAGTGGCAGGAAGACCAGGGACTACCCAGTGGGTGCACCTGCGGTCAGGCCTGCCACGTTGTCCCCACACTGGATGCCAAGTGAACAAAAGGACATTGGTCTTGAGGTTGAAAGATTTTCTAATGCCTGGAGAGGTTTGATAAATGACTGGGGGTGGGGGGAACAGAAAGGGCCTCATCACCCTGGGCTTATCTAGAAGCAACGGCAGCATTTTCTGATGTTAAGAAACTCTGCCCTCTTCCTTCTCTTGCCCTGGCCTTGCCTGTTAGCTTTATCATAAATCCAACTTGGCAAAACATTCTAAAGGAATGGATGCCAAGAGTGAAACAGCTCTGTAGTCCAGAGGGTTCCAGGGCATAGTGGGCGGGGTCCCTTAGGCCGAATATTCATACTGAAGCTTTTTAGGATTTAGATTTGTTGTTCGTGGTCATTTTCAGTTTTGATCCTATTGATCTCTTATTAATTACTGATTATTTAGAGCCCCCAGTCACCCTGTGTATATTGTTAGCACTCTTGTACTAGCAAAAACCCTTTGGTAGTACATGCCACTGGTGTCCAGATGTCCTTTAGTTCTTTCTCAGAATAGCTTAGCAGGGTTCAGTGGAACTTCTTCCATCCATTTGTCCGTCCGTCCATCCATCCATCCATCCATTCATCCATCCACCCATCCATCTAGTCAAATGAGTTCATTTACTTAATCTGTACAGAGAACTGTGGGGGGCACTGTGCCAGTGTAGGGGAAGGTAGCCATTTAAAAGAAAACAGATCGGATGTTTGTAGATAGGGCTATGGTAGTTTGAATGTAATTGGCCCCATAATCTCATAGGGAGTGGCACTATTAGGAGGTGTGGCTTTGTTGGAGTGGATGTGGCCTTGTTGGAGGAAGCGTGTCACTGTGGGGGCGGGCTTTGAGATTTCCTATATTCAGGATACTGCCCAGCGAGTCAGTCGACTTCCTGTTGTCTGCAAAATGTAGCCCTCTCAGCTCCAGCACCATGTCTGCCTGCATGCCGACATGCTCCCCATCATGATGATAATGGACTGAACTTCTGCAAATGTAAGTGAGCCACCCCAATTAAATGTTTTCTTTATAAGATTTGCTTTGGTCATGGTGTCTCTTCACAGTGATAAAAACTTAAACTAAGGCAAGGACAATCAATGCATTGATGGGAGCTGATGAAGGCTAGAGGTGATTAATCACCAACTGAAGGCTTAGTATATAGCTGCAGCCAGATGGCAGGAAGATCTGAGCATCAGACCCAGAACTCAATTACAAGAATAGCTTTGTCCCAGAGGAGGCTGATTCTCCGTTTGGGCAAGCTTTGCTATTTTGAGGTCAAGGCCTTGAGCTGGGCAGAATTGAATCCTGAGATTCCTGGACTGCTGGCATCATTTGAGTAAATAGCCTTGAATTTCCAAATCCCTCTAAGTCCTCAAAGGCCTGTTGGAGATTCCCTATTAGAGGCTAGTAGCCTCTCTTGCTCCCAGACAAGGCCACTGGGCCAGCGAATAGGATTGAGCTGTAATACTGTGATCTGGCTGGGGATGTTCTAGGAGGAAAGGGATATGGGGACCAGAATCAACATTGTGCCACAGGAACTGGGAGAGAACACACACCAGCATCCCGAGGGGTCCAGATCAAGAGAACATATAAAGTTGGATAACTGAAGTTTGTCAGTAGAGACTCCTCTCCCACAATACAGGATTAACAACTTGGCAAAGACTCTGGGAAGTGGATCTGGTGTGCATGGTTCTTGGAGGTGTGGAAACAGAGTGGATCATTTTAGGTGAGGTAGAAATGTCAGAAATGCTGTAGCTAACAGTGGAAGAAGTGGTCAAAACACCCAGAGAAGTTGGGCATGCAAGAGTGAGAACACTGTCCAGTGCTGGGACGCTCACCAAGGTCTACATCTGTGGCAAGTCTGTGGTTATAGTTAGTGGTAGGTCTATGGCCATATTTGGTAGTAAGTCTGGGCTATATTTGGTGGCAGGTCTGTGGTTGTATTTGGTAGCAGGTCCATAGCTATATTTGGTGGCAGGTCTGTGGCTGCGTTTGGTGGTAAGTCTGTGGACATATTTGGTAATCAAATTCATGACTATTTTCTCCTTACTATGTTTGGTGGGCAGATCTTCAGTACATCTGTTTAACAAAGCAATGTAGAGTATGCTAGAGAGGTGGGCATTGGAGTCATTGAGAAGCTCAGTGTGACTTTACAGGTTGGGCTGAGGTTAGTAGGTGCTATCTTAGAATTGAGTTTTCTTATAGCCAAGAGATGATGGGACCCCAAAGTAGTAGGGGCCAGATGCTGGCACTCAACAGAAGCCAGATGGAACATAATTATTAATATAATAAGAGAGAAAGTCAGAGTGATACCCATGGAAACCTGATGCTTAGGGGGATGTGGAGATGGTTAAAGGAATATACTATCTCTTGAGACACTTGGCTCAGGTTATACAGAGAATCAGGAAGTGGAAGACCACTAGCCTTCTATTTAAAGTCACAATGTTTTGGCACTGGAGAGATGGTTCAATGTTAAGAACACTAGCTGCTTTCATAGAGGACCTGGATTTGATTCCTAGCACCCATACAGTGTCTAAACAACCATCTGTAACTCCAGTTCCAGGGAATTCAATATTGTCTTCTGGCCTCTGAGGGCACTCCATGTACACAGTGCACAGATACACATGGAAGCAAAGTACCTATACATGTAAAATAAAAATAAATACAGTCCCCCATCAGAATCTTTTGTCCAGTTTCCTAGATGAGCCAGTTTTCAGACTTAACCTTGAATAAAGGAAAGGTGAGGTATTCCTGGTCTGTGTCAGGGAAAGACCCCAAAATACCATGGCAACGGGAGGTTGCTCACAGTTCTTCCAAAGGGACCCATTTTCATGCACTTACCTGGGCTCCTGTTTCCTGGAAAAGGGATATTCTGACATTTCAAAGAATACTTCATGTTATGTCTAAATGTAAATGTTCCTGCTGGCTCATGAATTTGAATGCTTGGTCCCCAGCTGGTGGCACTGTTTTGGGGGGTTGTGAAGTCTTTAAGTGGCGATAGCTAGTGGAAGCTGGTGGTGGGCTTTATGGATTATAGTCTGGCGTGGGCTCCTACCCAAGTCTTTTCCATGCTTCCTATCTGCTAACATGATGTGACCAGCTGCAGTGCTGAGGCCAGAGCCCCAGCGGCCATGCCTGCCACCTTGACACTGTGCACAGAAGAAATCCTTCCCTCCTAAGTTACTTCCTGTCAAACATTTGGTCACAGAGGCAAGCAAAATAACTAATACATTCTACATATGGGAGAGTAGACATTTGTTCTTGGGTATCCAAAGTATAATCAGGGCTCCTTGTTAGGCCAGGTAATCAATTATGCTGCCCAAGTCTGGCCAGCAGCATCCACTGTGGAAGAGGCACTAAGCAACATATTGCGGAGGATGGTTTGGCTAGGTGACTTAAGCTAGCCTCTTTGATTGGCTTCCCCAGTGCTAACACAATGGAGTAGCCGTGATGGCAGGATGAAGGCACCGTGACCACAATAACATGGCTGCCTGACCAGGGCTGACAGAGACAGAGTGCCCAGTCATCAGCCACAGAGACCAGAATCGCGTTCCTGCTGGGGTATCTCTTGAGAAAACACTTGGGAAGTTGATGAGACTGGACGCCATCTTCCTAGAAATGTAGGCAGTTCCTCCTGGCCTCCAGCAGACCTGTGTTCCAGGTATCAGTTTGTCTTGACTTCCTTTGCAGCTTAGTGTTAGATTCCCTCAGCAAAGGCTCCAGACACCACTGTAGATCAAGTAGCCTATGGGTAGCACAGCAGTTGTTACAGTGGATATGTGCCCTGGGGGTGGGGGGGGGGGGGGGGGGGGGGGGGGGGGGTGGGGGGTCCTTTCTGGTAGTCCTCTATTGGAAGCCACTATTAGAGCAGTACAATGGCTGTTTAGAGGCCCCACCGGGATATACTGCCATGGAAATGACACCCCCGGCAGGATATAGCACCTTGGGAGGACACATGGCCTTGGGAACTGTTAGTTAAGCAGGAATGGTACCATTGAGTGCTGCTTCGCGGGATGAGCTTTCAAACCATTTGCAGTTAATGTATTATCATTAGCTTCTTGTTTTAAAATCGCATAGGTCTTCTCTGAAGATTTATGATGACTTCATCATTAATTTAAAAATGATTTTACTATTATTTTTATTTAGTAGTATGTATACATCTGTCTGCCTCATGTTTGTGGGTGCCCACGAAAGCCTGAAGATGGTGTCAACGTCCCTGGAGCTCCAATTATAGGCAGTTGTAAGCTGCTGTGCGGGTGCTGAGAATCAATCTTGGGTCCTCTGGAAGAGCAGCAAATGCTTTTAACCACTGAGTCATCTCTCCAGCCTCAATTTCATCGTGTTTTATAGTTATAATTGCCAGTAATTAAGTTTTTTTTTTTAACTAAATGTATATCAGTAACCATCTTAAAAATATATGCCTCAGGGGCTGGAGGTGGGGGAGTGTGGAGAGCACTTGCTGCTCTAGCAGAGGACCCAGGTTCGGTTCCCAGAACTCACACAGGAGCTCACAACCCAGTACTCACATAGTGGTCCACAACTGTCTGCAACTTCCGTTCCAGGGGATCTGATATCCTCTTCTGGGCATGCATATTGTGTACACACAAACAGGCACACACACATGCACATATGCACACATGAAAATAAATAATTAAAAAATAGAAATAAAAGCCCTGCCTCAGCTTCTCCACCCGTGAACTGGTGAATGAATTTTGAGTCCACTCAGCATTAGGAAGTATGAATGGCTCAAGCCACAGCAAGGGGAGTCAGTGGGAAAGGAGTGACATCAAAGGAGAGAAATCCATTATTAGGACAAGTTTAATGAGTGGATTAAACATGATGGCTGTTTTAGAGCCTGTCTGAGCACTATTTTTCATAAAAAAATGAAGATTCACAGACAGCAGAACCCTGCTAATTTGGCTATCTATAGCTTCTTGGGGGAGTTGGGTGGCAGGCCACTATCAGAGACTAATCTTTTCCACCGGAGTCCCTACTTGCTCACAGAATTCTGCGCCACAGCATTGTGAGGTAATGCCCATCATCATGTATGGCAGAGATTGGTCCTCAGGAGCACTGGCTGCAGGGCCCTTGGGTGTGTGAACCTTTATCTGGGCTCATCCTGGGCTCAGCTGTTCCCCTCCTCAATCCTTTTCAGCGTCACAGCTCCGCTGAGAGCAACCGCCTCTTGATTCCCCCTGCTCCAGGTGACGTATCGCTCTGCTTCCTTCAGCTGGAGGCTGGAACCTCTGGAACAGTGACTGTCTTTCCATCTTTGCCCCTCCCAGGATCTGTGAGCCCCTCAGGGCAGATACTATGCATCTCCAAACAAAACATGGTGGTACTGCATGCTCAGGACATATATATGCAGATGACCAGGCCAGAGAGTGGTGCGTGACTCTGATTGCCTAACAGCACATAGCGAGCTCTATCTTGGTGGCAGGATGCTAGGACTTTCTCCAGCCTTCAGATGGGACACAGTAGGTCACAGGTGGTTGGCATGCAGACTTGGCTGACATTTCTGTCACCTCAGCCACTCAGGTGGAGAGAAACATGAAGATGTGTTTACCTCCCAGGAGCTCTCATGAGCTGACTTTGGCCTCTAGCAGCTGGCTTGTTTCTGGACCTCTTTGCCTGGCGATGCTGCTGAGTATGTAAGACGCAGACCCATTGTCTTCTTCCCGGGTGAGAATTCCTTGCTGCTCACTCTCAAGGAACAGTCTTTTGCAGTCCTCCAGGGGAGCGGTCCTTGGTTGTGGCCTTACTCCAGGCTGTTAGCACCCTCTGCCTTTTACTGCCCAGATCTGACTCCCTACAAAAACCAGCTGTCCTGTCTGAGGCAGCTGCCAATCTCTTGACTCACACCTTCTAAACTTTCTTTCTTATATATTTACACATGCAATAGCAGAGGTGGGATTGCCTTACTTTTTTTTAATCAAATGAGTTTTTGCTACAGATTCTTTGTGTCTGGGTTTCTTCCTTCCATCACTCACTTCCTCCCTTTACTCCTCACACTCCAGCCAACAGATCTTTATAAAGAGACCTTCATCCTCAGTGAGGCTGCGAAACACTAGATTTCCATTCAAATACTTTGTTCATTCATAGGAAGTGTACACTCGCCGCAGATTAACGATTTAGTTTGCTGAGGAATTAATCATTCAGTTTTACAAATGTTCTCTATGTCTGTGTCTATAGGCATCAGTCATCTGTCTCAACCTTCCTTATGCTGCGGCCCTTCAACACAGTTCCTCATGTTGTGGGGATCTCCAGCCATAAAATTATTTCATTGCTACTTCATAACTGTAATTTTGCTAGTTATGAATCATAATATAAATATCTGATATTCAGGCTATCTAATATGTGACCCTTATGAAAGGGTCCTTTGACCCCTAATGGGATCACGACCCAGAGGTTGAGAACCACTGGTCTACAGACAGCCGTGCTGGAGTGCTGTTTTAGGACTTACACAGATAAGAACTCCACTCTGACTGTGCATTTTGCCCATGTCCAGGATGTCTAGCTGTCTACCTACTTTTGCCTGTCTCTCACTTTACACCCGTCTCATGAGTTTTCCGCCCAGCAGATGAACCTTGGCTGTGATCCAGAGAGAGCTGCTTTTGCACACACTCACTTTAGAAAGATGGAATTAGTAATCATGGCCCAATAGTGAGGCTGTGGGATGATGTCCACTCAGTAGATCTGTTTCCACGGGCATGCTAATGTAATCCTTACTCCGTGCCAGGCACGGTATATGTTCCTTGGATGTATCCGCTTGGTTAATTCTCTCAAGTTTCTTATGTGGCTTTGGTTAGTGTTTTCCTATTACAGATGCTGAAAACAAGGTTCAGAGGAGTTGAGACACTTGCTTCAGAAGCACATAGTGAAGCATAGGATAGGCCTTGAATGGGGGCAGTCCTACCCCGTGTTCTCTGCTCGTCGGCACAGAACACTTCCTTCTCGGGGCAGTTAAGAGTTAATAATGACCAAAATTCCAATGTGTGTGTGTGTGTGTGTGTGTGTGTGTGTGTGTGTGTGTGTGTACTAGGGATCAAACTCAGGGCCCTGAGCATGCTAGTCAAGTGCTCTAACCCTAAGCCACATCTCTAGCATGTTCAACAAAGCATTGTTCATGACCTTGGCTGCATCAGTGATTTTCACCCCCTTCCCCTTCGCTTATTCAACATTAGTGGGTTGTTTCAAGATTCTAGAAACTGTTCTTTTTGAAGGCCCCCACCCTATCTGGTTAAAAAAAAATTCCACATTAAATATAACTTTCTTTACTGTAAATATTTTGGAAGACTTTTTAAAAATAATTTTGCCTTTGCAGTGATCTAGCTACGAACAACTTATTTAATTCACAATTTACTGTGATTTCTCATTCACACTTGGAATTCTTGTGAAGTAATTACAAAAACCTAAAATACAGATTGTTTCCAAATGTAATGAAATTCCTGTGAATAATAATTTAACAAATGAGGTTGTCATGTCACTTTGTAGACATTTAATTAAACATTTATTGATTATGAACTTGCCATATTCTTTTTATAGTTTTGAACTACACACACACACACACACACACACACACACACACACACAGACACGGATGCACACACAGTCTCTCTCTCTTTCTCCTAGTCTCAAATCCTTCTCTTTCTCTTGTATGACTTGTGGTCCATGGCTGTGCTTTGTATGGGACTTACTGAAATGGCCATGTTCCCAGCCACTATCACAGCTGTATGGAGCTACAGTTGACTCTTTACAGACAGAATATTGACTCTCTTACTAGGTAGGAGGGTTGTGAGACTCCTGTTGCCTCAGATGGCTTTATTCATTGGCTTCTATGGGTTTTAACTGGAATCAGTTGGAGTAGGCAGGGTGTGTTGGTGCTGTGGTGAGGGCCTCCCCCATTCAGAGGCTGCAGTTCATTGCCTGTCCTCACAGGCTGTCACTTTCCTTCCTGGGATGAGGGAGACCCTGACATGTCTAGTCACTGTTGTTTGTTTTTAATTTTGTCTTTCTTTTTATCCCTTAGACAGTACCCTGTTATATACCCAAGACTGGCCTTAAACCTGCAATCCTCCTGCCTCCACCTCCTGGGTGCTGGGGTAACAGGTGTGAGCTACATTGCCTGGTTTATACTTTGGCATTTTGGCTTCTGTGGCATTGGGCCTCCGCCTTATGCAGCTGTGCGTGTCTTTCACCATGCAGGCTACCAGCAATCCGAAAGAGCCTGGGGGTGAAGAATCCGTCTGGGAGTCCTACATGCTGGGATCCTCATCCCAACTCTGGCACTTACTGCATTTTGACTTTAGGCAAACCAGTTAAGCTCCCCGAGTGTCCATTTCTGGTTTGTAAATGATAATAGCAGCATCCACTAGCTGGCTTTGGGCTCTGTGGAGCCGACAGCTATTTAAACCTGTTTCTTATAAATTCCCTCGGACACTCCTTGAGAGGCAGCATCTCCAGGTGTGGAGCAGCTCTCCAGACCTCCAGCTGCCACAGGCCCCCATCCTCAGCTCTCTCTCCAGTATCCTCTCCACCTGGGAGCGATGTCACCTTCCAGGCGATCTTCCTGGACAGAAGCTGGAACAATTCTAGGACAGCAGTCATCATCTTCACTCCCTTTCTGCTTCATTTAGAGGGGCGGGCTTTATGGCCCAGCACATCCCTGCCTGCTGCGGCTCTAGCTTTCTTAGGCACCATGAGGTGTGGGGCAACCTAGAGCATACACACTGGTGCTCGGAAGATGTGAGGTGCCCCAGAGGGAGCACCCTCAGCCCCCGGCCCCATCGAGGTTCAGGCAGTGCTTCCCCTGAGAAAATCTCCTCACAGAACCTCTTCTCACCCTTTTAGGGGTTCTCAGCCAATTCTCAGCTGTCTACTGGAGTCCTCTAGTGGGATGCATCCACCGTCAATGGTATCTTTCCATTTGAGCAGTTGTACCCCAGGACATGGTGGCTATAATCCTACTAAGTCATTACCGTAGCCAGTGTGGAAATGTACTGCCATGACCCCGACTCTGTATCTTAGGAAAGGAACTCAGGACTTGTTGACGGTCTCACTGCAAGGAAGTGGGATTAGAATGAGAGCCACTCACATGGCTGAAGTCATCTGATGGTGACCCATGTCTGAATACTCACATGGCTGAAGTCATCTGATGGTGACCCATGTCTGATAGTGGCTGCTGACTGTCAGTGGAACCCTCTCTGTGTGCTCTCCACCTTCTGGGAGGCTGGGCAAGCTTCTCAGTGTGATGGTCTCAGGTTCTGAGAGCACCAGGGCAAAGTCCCCCGACCTCTAGGGCTGGAAGTTGTCCTTTTCCATTGTATTGGTTGGGGTGGCCTACAGGCCCTCTCCGATTCAAGAAATGGCATTCAAAGGGGGCAACGGGACACAGCTCCACAGTTAACTGAAAGTTCTGCTTTTTTTCTTATCACGTGGGCTGGGGACCCCAAACCATGGGAACGGCAGTGGCATGTGGGGAGACAGACTGAGATGCCGCCAGCTCTTCTGACTTCCATAATAACTCACTGACTGTTGCTGTTTCTCGAGGATGGTGGTGTCGGTTTTTTTCAGCTGTTAGAAGTCAGTTAATTATATTGCTGTGAACTAGTAAAATAATTAATAAGTGTTAACATTTGCATGTTTTAATTAAGAAATAAATGTCTTTGAATGAAAAAGTGCCTGCTGGCTTACCCGGTAATTATCAACATACTAAAAGCACCCTTTAGAAAGCAGACTCTAAGAACCCTGGCACAATCAGGCATCAGTCACCTCTGCCTGGGGGAGTCCCAGTGATGTCTTTGTTTGCAATCCCCAGTCCAGGCAGGTGAGGAGGCGGGGTGGGGGTGGGGCAGCCTTCACCTCTCCTAGTGGGGCAGCAATGTCACCCTTATGTAAGTTGGAGTTCTACATAGACAATTCTGCCTCAAAGCCTATCTACTAACAATCCATTTTGTTGCCTAGTTCATTTTTAAAAAGACAAACAAGGCTTATCATGTCATGAAATTAACCTATTTATGACTGACCATCTATTTCCTATGTTGGAACTTGTGAACTCTTAGGGCCAGGAGCCAAAAGTCTGTCTGTCTTGCTCCCCTCCTTCCCCCTCTCCTTTCCCCCCTTCCTCCATCTCTCTCTCACCCACCTTTCTTCCTTTTCCCACTTAAAGGTGTACAATGTATCACAGTTGAAAAAAATGTACAAAGATTTTTGACATTATTATAAGAGAAACGCCCAGATAAAAACCAGACTCTTGGACTCAGTAGTAGAGCACACACCTAGAGTGCCTGAGACCCTGACTTCAGTTCATAGCACCACAGACGCCCAGACTCTGCCAGCATCCCAGGAGCCCCTGAACACCCCACCTCCCTGAAAGTCACAAGTATCCTGTCTTAGATGATCCTTATATCCTTAAGATCTTTTCCCAGTAGTTCCACCACTCAAGTGCACCTCCCTAAACACCACATTTTGGTTTCATCTGATTTTGAACTTTGGTTACAGTACTTTTTGGTATTGTGAAATTCAGCCACACTGTCAGGCCAGCCTTGGTTCACTCACTGTCACTCTTGTGTGCCAGGGAAGGAACGTACCAGTGTATTTCTCCACTGTTCTCCTGGCAGACACTTCTTACCAGCAACGATGAATAATGCGGCTGCAGCATTCCTGCATGATGCTTTCCTGGACAAGTGATCGCTGCTGGAGTCTTCTCCAGTCCTGCCTGGCCCACTGTCGGACAAATCTCTCTCACCTGCCAGTCCCGCAGCCGCTCAGACCCAACCAAGTAAACCCACACAGAGACTTATATTGCTTACAAACTGTATGGCCGTGGCAGACTTCTTGTTATCTAGTTCTTCTATCTTAAATTAACCCATTTCTATAAATCTATACTTTGCCATGTGGCTCGTGGCTTACTGGTACTTTACATCCTGCTCCTCATAGTGGCAGCTGGCAGTGTCTACTAGACTCTGCCTTCTTGTTTCCCCAATTCTCCTTTCTGCTAGTCCCGCCTATACTTCCTGCCTGGCTACTGGCCAATCAGTGTTTTATTTATCAATCAATCATCCACAACACTTGATAGGTTATGTTGTACGTACCTTGGTACTTCCACAACTAGGAGGAGGATTTCTGGCTCACAAGTGGGGAGGAGGTATTCAGCTTAGTAGCTGATACTGTGAGCAGTTTCCCGACTCTTTGCACACTCCTCGTTTGCACATGGAACTACTGTTGCACTCTTGAGGCGTTTTGTGGCGTGGATGTTTGATGTCAGCCATGCAGGGAGTGTGCAGTGAACTCTCACTGTGGTGTGAGTGTGTGTCTCCTGGCCACAGGTGATGCTCAGCACCTAGTTACCTTTAGTGGTTGTTTGTGTACGTTCTCCTGCAGAATCCCTCTTCAGATCTCTTGCCTTTTTTGATATTGGGTTCTCTGCTGTTTCGAAGTTTTAATTTGCATTCAGTGGGTTTTTAAACATGGGCTTGTAGTGAGCCTCTTCTGAATTACATGTTAAAACTGGTTCTTGCACTTCTAATTATCTTTTTTCTCTCTTATGCTGATTAAAACAGGTTTTTCTAAAAGAAAATATTTATTTTTACTCTTCTTTATGTGTATATGTGTGTCTATGTCTTGTATATGCTGGTTCCCAGAGTCCAGGAGAGAGCATCAGATCTCCCAAACCTGGAGTTTCAGGCAGCTGTAAACCACTTGTGGGTGCAGGGAACTGAACTCAGGTCCTCTGGAAGAGCAGCAAGTACTCTCAGTCACTCAGTCATTGCTCCAGCCCCCAAACAGAGGTTCTTTAGAGTTGTTGAATAAAATTTCATTTTAATATATTCCAATGTATTCCTGTCTTCCTCTATGGAATATAGGGTTTCTTTTTCCATCATAAACTCTCCTGGGTTTTTGGAAGACTTTATAGTTTTTGGCTTTCATATTTTAGGCTGTGGTCTAGCTGG
The DNA here is from genome assembly GCA_902168405.1 of Peromyscus aztecus. Classification (NCBI taxonomy): domain Eukaryota; kingdom Metazoa; phylum Chordata; class Mammalia; order Rodentia; family Cricetidae; genus Peromyscus; species Peromyscus aztecus. The sequence goes on along the minus strand of CABHPQ010162857.1, from coordinate 9,907 downwards.
AGCTGGTTTTGGGGAATGAGTTGGGCAGGAGCCAAGTTTTGATTTCTTCCTCTGTCTCTTTGACCCATATCCATGTTGCAAAGTCTGTTTCTCCATACTCTGGAGGCTGTGCTTCCCCTAGGCTGTCCCTGTCCCTGACTGAGTGTGGCAAGAACATTAAAGCCACCCATTTTTGCAGGCTCTGAGATTCTCTAAGAGTGAAGCCAGGTTTGGATTCTTCCCATCATCCCACTGACTTCCCAGAATGGAGAGCGGCCCCAGGCTCCTTCTACCCAGCATTCCTTCTTTCCTTTCACAGGGCCGCATAGGTGAGGTGTGAGGACTCTTCCTGCCTTCCCCTCCACATATCTTCATGACATAGCCCCCAAGGAGCATCAGTCATGTCTGATGCCGTCTGGCACCCAGAGTAACAGAGTGGGCAGGTCTTATGATAAGAGAGAGACAAAGGGTTGTCCTGACTACATGGCATAAGGGACCCCATGAAGAGAATAACTGAGGCCGTCCTAAAAGGAGAGGAGCAGACCTCTGTATTGAGCATAGTGGGGTCAGGAGGTGACTCCAAGACTATACTTAATGGCTGTGCCAGTGAGGGGGAGCCCATTTGGCAGAACCGCTGGGCACATTATTCTTGTGAATCTGAGGTGTACGTTTATTTGGTAGGAACACCGTATTTCGTAATACTTAGAGAGGTGACTTTACACAGGGCGAAGGGCTGATATTTTATGGATCACAGATGAATTCTATCAGTGTCGGAGAAAGAGAAGGGAGGATGCTGGGAAGTGGAGAGACCCAGAACATTTTAGAGGGAGTGCATGGCGTGCACACATGCTCACTCACGCACGTGTGGTGTCCTCAGACCTCAAACAGGGTGAGGAAAAGGAGGGCAGCAAAAGAGGAGTCAGAATAAACAGGCTGCAAAGGCCTTTGAGATCTTGGGGAACCATTGATGTGGGCTCTTACCTTTGCTAAGCCCCTCCTCAGCCACAAGACACCAAGGATGGCCCAGATGCTGCACTTGGTGGGGAGGGGGAGTAAGACTTTAAGTCCCTCCCATTCTAGGATTGGACAGACAGGTATTTATTTTAAAAAGCCAGATGGTTCAAGGGAATTTCTAAATTTGCACCATCGGGCACCAGGTTTCAAACTAAATTTGGGCTCTGCCTTCCAGCCTTCCTGTTGCCCTGGGTTGAGAATAGCCTCCATTCCACCTGCCATCTGCTCCCTTCACATCTCTGCCATGAGTGGCATCTCCAGTGTCTTCCCACAGACAGGACGAAGTCTTTAACGAAGCCTATGGCGTGATTGCATGCCTTCTGGCAGGGGGCTCCCAGGTGGGCTCCAATGTGAAAAAAGTAGTCATATTTACACTTGATTTGCTAGAATGGGACCCCCAATCACTCATGTGTTGAACTGTGCCTTGTACTGGACAGTCCAGGTCTATGCATCTAGGGGTTTGACCTCTCAGAACTCTCTCTCCTAAATAAGCAAGCTCTGATGATGGTCATCTACGCTTCACCATCAATCAAGGCTTCCAAAGGCCCTCTGTGTCCCAGGTACAATTGGCAGAGTGTGGTAGAAGAAACAGTCTTTAACATTTAGGGATATGTTTTTGCTAGTCATCTTTCTGTGACTGTAACAAATATCCAGTTTTTGAAGAGGAAAGGTTAATTTTGGCTTACAGCTTTAGAGGGCTCAATCCATGTTTGTTTGCTCTTGGGCCTGTGGTGATACAGCATATTGTGGCAAAGAATGCTTTTTAGAGCAAGGCTGCTCACCCCATAGCCAGGGTGAGAGAGAGAGAGAGAGAGAGAGAGAGAGAGAGAGAGAGAGAGAGAGAGAGAGAGAGATAAAGGGCTAGGGTCCCTCCCATGATCCTCTTCAAACCCTTAATGACCTGAAGGCCTCCCATTGGGCCCCCCCTCTTAAAGACTCCACCCCTTGCCACCCTGGGGATCAAACCTTAGTACATGGGTCTTTGAGGGACATTCCAGATCCCAAATCATAGCAGTATCTTTTATTGTTTTTGCTTTTGAGATATAGTCTTATATTATCCAGATGGCCTCAGATTCACCATCCTCCTGCCTCAACTTTCCAAGTGCTTGGATTACAGGTATGTACCCCATGCCATCTAGAATCTTTTTAAAAAATATCCTCTCTCTCTCTCATTCTCTTTCTCTCTTTCTCTTTCTCTGTCTCTCTCTCTCTCTCTCTCTCTCTCTCTCTCTCTCTCTCTCTGCGTGCATGTGCATGCATGTATGCACAGTCGTGTGTGAGAGTGTAGGTGTGCACATACCATAGCAAGTTTATGGAGGTCAGAGGACCACCATTAATATGAGTTCTCATTTTCCACCCTGAGACAAGGCCTCTTATTGCTTTCTACTGAGTATGCCTGGCTGGCTGACTCATGCCCTTCTAGGGATTCTCCCATCTCTGCCTGCCTCCCAGCTCTGCAGGAGTGCTGGGGTTGCAGACGGTGCTATGGTGTCTAGCTTTGCTCGAGTCCTCATGCTTGGATGGGAAGAGCCTTATCCACTGAGCATTTCTCTAGACCTCTTTTTCTTTTTCTGAAGATGATAAAAATAGAGAATGAGTTAGCTTCAGCTTTGATACTAGTCTTTTGAGGAAAAGAATCCATTATTGTTTCTGCAGCACTGCCCCCGGCCAGATAGGAGAGGCTGAGGCCGTCTACCAGGGCTTGCGTAGACCTTGAGGCAAATCACACTGTACACTTTCTTGGCTTCCCACTCCTCACTTCCCTTTGACAGCCCAGCATTTTTATCCTGGTGAGATCAGGTTCGAAGGAGAACTTTAAGGCCGATTTGAAGAGAATAAGAAGTCACACAATGGACCCACGTGACCAGAGGCACTGAATAGAGTTGTGTAGGTGTTACCATTTGGTTTGCCTTGGTAAAGTCAGATTCAAGGTTGGAGGGTATATTGTGAGCCTCAAGCGCCAGATGGCGGGGTTACCTCACTCAACCCCCACTAGCTGCTTAGCTCATGTGCCTAGGTGGGATTGTCCCACTTTGCTTGACACCAGACTGGGTTCTGACTGTATGAAGGAATAATTATAGTTGAAATGAATGTATAACGATACCTAGACAGAGACAGCTCAGTTGGCTCCTGACAGAGTCTGTTTAGGAGAACCAGAGCAGCCGTCACAAGAGCAGCCGTCACCCCCACCAGCCCTGTCCCCGTCCCTTTAGTCTCATGTCACCCTGAGACCCTGTGTGAGCAGGTTTGGAAATCTAAAAAGTCCAGCGGATTCATCTCATCAGAGGTTTTCTTCATAATGGACAGGCAATAAAACAGGTCATGATTCCCCAAAATAGCATTTGCAATGCTTGGGGGTACTTCTTAATATGTGATAGTGGGTTTCTAGGGGTAGAAAGCTGAGATGCGAAGTCTATCTTTCCCTGGTATATTTCTTCTTGTAAAGAATCTTGTAATGGGGGTTTAAATTTTCACTGTCTGATTGTGCATCCAGAGCCACTGCCCTGTTGGTGCCAGACCTCACAATCTGAACGTCACTGGAAGGGTGCAATGCACTATAGGAAGTGAGCGAGGTGGGTACATCTCAAATGTTGTTTCAAAGGAAGGAAGAGGTACATTTATTGGGTTTGCCCCCTGGGCCTTAAGTCAGGCAGCATACGAACCGAGAACTGACTCTCCTTGCGTTCTGTGTGCCAGGCCTTCTGTTCCAGCTGTCTTCCTAGGACTGTGAGCACTGATCCTCTGAATCTGCCCTTGTTAAGACTAGACTTGCTCCCCTGCTGCCAACACTTCAGAGTCTGGGGTAGACGATGCTTCCCCTGGGAAGGTTTTCCTGAGCCCTCCTGGCAGCTCCTGCTTCTTCCTCACATCAAGCAGCACCAATGTGCATTTTGCTTTTCCTCATTAAGATGCATGTCCCCATGCCTGGCACACAGCAGGTGCTCATTGACTGAGCTGTGTCTCACCCTCCCCTGCCACTGTCACTGAGGCCAAGCTGGCACCTTTCCTTTCTCTTGTCATTCACTAGCTTCGCAGAATGCCGGCGAAGACTCAGTCTTTGCCTAACCTTCCACCTTTGAAAAAAGTAACTTTAATTAACTTAGAAATTTGACTGGATGCCACTTTTCTGAAGTCTTCTCAGGTGAAATAATGTAACTCTGGATGTTTCATTTATCCTTCTTTCTTCCAGGAAGCTTCAAGGTTATGGGGAGAGAGAGAGAGAGAGAGAGAGAGAGAGACTGCAGACAGACCAGAGCCAGACCTTCATGGCCATGGTGTCAGCGCTACCACGATACTCTTTGGTTTGTGGCTGTTTTTGTGACAGAAGCTTTCACATTGGTTTGGGGTTGTGTATTATAGGGCCCAGAGCATCTTCTAAGAGCTGACACTGAGAAGAACCCGTCCCACTCCTTTCCTGCCTATTATGTCCCACAGACTCTTATGAGTTACATGCACAACCCTGAACTAGGCGGACTATGCTACATTGCAAAACCCGTCACCCCGCCCCCATCTCTAGTCCTTTCTGCAGAGGCTTCCATTTGTCTCAAGGTTTTCACAAAACTTTCTAGAGAGAGACAGAACCCCAGGAATGATCTGTTGGAGGAAGGGAAGGATGTCCAGAAGTCTCTTTTTAGATGCGTTTGATCTAATGAACCTGGTGGGAACCAGGAATGGGGCCTTGCCTGTCCCTGACTTTGAATAGACCTTGAATCCTATCCTGCGACATTCTCCAGCCTATCAGTTATCATTTGATTTGCAAGAAAACCATGACTCGCGTTTGCTCAACTTTATTTTAAAATATTTATAGTGAAACAAGAATTAGAAGAAGAGCGGGCAGCTGAGGCATGCCAGTCACCATGTGTGTTTTCCTTAGTTACCGTCCCATTTAATTGCTTTGATTAGATATTCATAAAGAACAGTCATAAGATGCAATAGGTGTGGATTTCAAATAGAGGAGACCTGCCTTGGGTGTTACCTCTTGTCCCTGTGTCCTTCAGGACTCCATCTTCTTCCTCAGATGCTGCCAGTCTCCTGAATTTTGAGTTTATTGTTCACTCCCTTTCCAAACACCATTTTTTTTGGCTATGTTCCCAAAATAATCTGTGGCTTAGTTTTGTGTGTCTTTGGACTGTACAAAGTAGAATCATAAGGTCTATGCTTTCTGTAACTTGCATTTTCCACTCAGATATTTGACCTTGAGATTCATCAGGTTATTGGTGTCACTGTTAAAAATTCCTGTTCATCATGATGTCGTCTTAAGCATGTGAATATACTTCAGTGCATTTATTCGTTCTGATGTGGGTGGGTTTCTGGATTGTTTCCATCGAAAAAATAATTACAGATAGGACTTTTTGTAGCTGATTTTATATGTGCCCTCTCCTCGACATGTACTGAAGTTACGTGGGCTTTTTTGGGGGGGCACATTTTAATAGCATATTTGACTATGTTATTAGTCTCTCTAGAATTCATAATTGGGAACAGCTAGCCTGTGTGTTCCTGGCCATGGCAAAAGGAATCACTGTTTTGTTCTTTAGAAAATAAGTGATCTCTGATCTCCTGGCTTTTCAAATCCAAGTCAGGTAGGAGTCCTTTTCATTGGAATAGTATCTTGAAGTTGATTAGAAACCAGACATTCCTACAGACAGAACTGTTTAACATCATGAAGTTGTGTGAGGAGTTACTGTGGCAAAATTGTGGGGTCTATCTATAATTGTGTAGCACATGGAACAGTGGAGCCGGCCACCAATCTTGTCTCTATCATTTTACAAGTGTGCAAGTATGTGACTTTGTGGAATGCACATGTTTGCTAGTTAAAGCAGTGCATACAAAAGGCACCTAATCAAGAAAGAATCTTAGTTACTTTTCTATTGGTGTGGAGACACCATGACCAAGACAGCACATAGAAGAAAGAGCTTAGTGGGGCGTACAGTTCCAAAGGGTTCCTGGTCATCACGGCAGGGAGCACGGCAGCAGGCAGGCCGGCATGGTGCTGGGGCAGTCGCTGAGAACTTACACACTTATCTGCAAGTACGAGGAGAGAGAGAGAGACAGACAGACAGAGAGAGACAGAGACAGAGAGAGAGGGGGAGGGGGAGGGGGAGGGGGAGGGAGAGGGGGAGAGGGAGAGAGAGAGAACGAGCTAACTGGGAATGGAGCTAGCTCAGAAAATCAAGTTGTATATCCTGGGCTTTCTTAACAGCAATAACTATGCAAACTTGACTGGGAGGTTATTAGACATTATGATCCCTAGTTTAGTCACATTAATTTTTTTCCTTTGAAGTTAACGCTTGCCTTTTCTGTTTGGTTGGCTCTCTCTCTCTCTCTCTCTCTCTCTCTCTCTCTCTCTCTCTCTCTTTCTGTCTCTCTCTCTTTCTTCCTTCCTTTTTAACACATGGTTCTTTTATTTATTTTTATTATTAATTATAGGTATGCATGTGTGTCTCTGTGTCGGTATGGGCTCATGAGTGTAGGTGCTTGTAGGATCCAGAAGACGGCATCAGATCGCCTGGAGCTGGAGTTACCAGCAGTTGTGAGCCACTGATGTGGGTGCTGGGAACTGAACTTCTCTCTCCAGCCCTATGATTAGTTTTTGTTATGCCTTCTACTAATTCAAATGCCTGTCTTGGTTTGGGTTTTACTCAAGACAATCAACCTCTAGTGGGAAGAGGTTTACTTGGGCTCCCTGTCTTTATGGTTCCAGTTCATGCTTGTGTGGACCTGTTGTTTCTAGGCCTCTGGTGAGAGTGCATGATAGAGCAACACGGCTCACATCATGGTCAACGTGTGAAACACAGGAGGAGGAGGAAGGGGCCGGGGTCCTGTTACCCTCCATGAGGGCATGCCCCCAATGACCTGCAGACCTCTCACTGGGCCCCACCTCCTACAGCTTCTACTATCTCCCAATAGCACTGACCCTGGGGGAGCAAATCTTTGGCATGTGGGTCTTTAAGAACATTCTAGACCTAAACTCCAGTAAGCTTCCCCCACCCTCTCTCTTTGCTTGGCTCCCCGTCTCCTGGATTCAGAATCGTTCTCTCTGCCAGCTCTCTTATTTTGGTGGGACACATCCTTTAATACTTAGCACCGCCTTCAGAGAGGTTGCATAGGAAGTGTTTTGAGATCTTACATGTCTATAAATGTCTTTGTTCTACCCACACACTTTATTTTAGCTTGACTATATAAAGTTTGGATTACAAAACATATTCTGTGCTCCATTATTTTCTAGTTCCCAGTACCGCAATTGAGAAATCCAGTGCCTTTCTGTTTGTTTAGAGGGAGGGTTTTGTATGTTGTCCAGGTTAGCCCAGACTTCTGGACTCCAGGGGTCCTTCAGCCACACCCTCTCAAGATTCTGGGGCCACAGGTCAGTGTCACCACACGTTGCTCTTTTCTCTGAGTCTTCACACTTCTGTTGAAACTTTCTGGGCCCCTCTTTTCTCTGAAAGTCTGTAGAATTCTCCCTTATTCCCAGTGGAGTAAAATTTCACAGTGTATGTTTCCATTTTCATCCATTGTATTGGGTTCTCACAGGGCTTGCCCAATGCTCAACCCCACGTCTGCTGTCCTGGGAAATCTCAGGGATCCCGTTTTTTCACAAAATGAGTAGGGAGCAACCCACTAGTCTGAACTTTCCTGTTCAGATGGTGGAACTTGTGAACAGTCTTGTTTTTGTTTTCTTGTCCTTTTTTTTAGTTCTCTCTCTCTCTCTAGTTTTCTGTAAAGTCTTTGGCTGTATTTCTGAGAGATTTTTTTTTTAAGTGTTAACTTGTTACTATTGGGATTTTCAGTCTGCCATCTTATTTTAAATTCCTAAGCACATGGGATTGTTTTAGACTGTATCTTTAATCTTCCCATAAGTTCTGTTCTTTCTTGGATGCTGTTTTCTGCTTGTTCATTCTATCCCTTCTTTCCCTGACATGACGCAGTGGTCCGCGGCCTCTTTTTATATGTATGAGGAGGGGTTTCCTTACAGTGAGTGGGGATTCATGTGTGTTGGGGAAAGCTTGTTGAAGGTGGCCTCACTGAGGTGATCTGGTGGCAGAAGTTCTGTGGGGGACCTTCTTGTTGTTGGTATCCTTAGGTCATTCCCCCCCTTTGGACAAGCTTCTACAGGGAAGATGCTCCCCATGTCCTGTCTACAGGGTAATGTCTAACTGTGTCAAAAGAAGTGGAAGTAGGCCTGGGTAGTAAAGGCGACAGGCTCTCAAGGGTAGCCCGTTGCCTCCGAGTACACCTGCTATGCATGTTTTAACATGCTATCCCCCTCCGTCACACCTCCCAGACTCAGCCTCCAGCCTTCAGCAGAGGTGACGGAAGGGTGGTCCTGAGGGAAGGAAGGACTGGGATCCAGCTGTGTGTAGCTCAGGCTTCCCTCCGAGCCCCTGTGCTCAGGTTCAGCTTTCCTAGGTCATCTCCTGCTTCCCGGTTTCCTCTCCGTGTTGCTCTGGTCTCTGCCCCGTTCCTTCTGTGTCGTCTTCATGGTTTTGTGGGACTTACGGAGATAGAAGGAGCTGTTTCGTTGTTTTATTTGTTGTTGGTTTATTATTTGAAGCAGGGCCTTTCTATGAATCCAAAGGTGGTTTGGGGCTCACAATCCTCCTGCTTCAGCGCTGGGGTTACAGATAAACTACCACTAGTATGTCACCTTCAACCGTACCCCCAAATTTCCTTGGTTCTCCTTTTAAAAGTGAAGGTAGCTTATGAAATAATAGGTTTCACTGTGACATTTTCATACATATACCTCACTTTGCTCATGTCTACCCTCCACTCTCTTCTGCATCCCTCCTCCCCCTTCTGATGATCCCCTCCGCCCCGAATAGTCCTCCTTCTGCTTCCATGCCTGTGAGAGAAAATGTGATATTTGGCCCCCCGCCCCCCTCCAGCTCCCTTGATACCCTTCCTTTTCTCCTACTTCCATGTCATAGCCAGACTTTTTGACATTAAAAAAATTTTAAAAACTTAAAAAAAAATTTTCCGTTGTGGGGAAAACACCACAGATCATCACTCCCTTTGACCCCCACTTTTTTCTCTACTTCCATGGGTCTCTTGCTCTGCTAATTAGCCTGACTATATATTTAAACTAATTGGCTGGTGCACAAACTGCTCAAACAGTACTCCTCAGTGCTCTCGAGAAGGGACTGTGAAGAGCCCCACTCACACGCCCCCTCTAAGGGAAGAAAACTGGACTGCTCTTTTGAAAGTGGTGCCCATGGCTCGTGTCATACGGAGCTGTCATTTTGTGTGTTCAGTATTTGTTACTGCCTGGCTGGCTTTTTAGAGGTGGCAGACACCGTTTTTCTTGGGAGATGATTTGGTAAGGCCATGGTTAGTTCATTTGCTTTGCTAAGGGCTTTTAGGGATGACATTTAGATCTCTCATAAGTTTAGAATTTGAGGCATAGAATGTTTATATCCAGTTTTGAATAGGTTGAGGAGGACTCTGGGAAGCTGAAAGGAGACAGCTGAAGGCGCTGTCCCTGGGCCCTTTTTCACACGGCTGGACTCAGCTAGTGGTGTGTGCCTGCAGTATTAGATATTTATCTCTATAACTGATGGGCGGACATGCACCACAGAGGATTGGTGATCAAAAACATTAAATAAAAAGTCAGAGCAGCTGTGGGAAGGCCAGAGAAGGTGGCTCCTCTTCCAGGCATTTTTCTTTATCACTCAACAGTTAGTGCGAGTTGGCCGTTTGGCTTTGTTATTCTGAGGCCTTGAGGAACTCTCTGTCCTGTCTGTGCCTCTCCTGCCTGTGCCTGAGTTTATTTACTTCTTTTAACTCCTGTTCACAGTTCACAGGTAGCCGCAGGAGGCCAGGCCTTCAAGTCTATCAGTGTATTAATGGGGTTTACGGCGAACATTTTCTTATGATGTGTAGACAGATGGTTGGGATTTTCTTTCACAGGGTTTGTCAA